>JAJIBD010011487.1:0-16539 GCA_021461705.1 Cryptotis parvus
CTAGGGTGATAGTACCTACACTTACCAGATAGATGTACATTGTAAAAGACCCTTCAGCTTTTCTCTGCAATTTACATTAGGAAATAAAAGTAGCACTGTATGCAAAACAGAATTTTTGTGCAAAATTGAAAGAGTACCACATAATGTATTGTTTTATAATAAATAAATGCTGAAAAATACAGCTTCTGAATTTTTTTTTTTTTTTTTGCTTTTTGTGTCACACCCAGCAATGCTCAGGGGTTTCTCCTGGCTCTGCACTCAGGAATTAGTTCTGGCGGTGCTCGGGGGACCATATGGGATGCGGGGATCGAACCGGGCCAGCTTGAGCCAGCCTCGTGCAAGGCAAACACCCTACACGCTGGGCTATCCCTTCGGCACCAACAGCTTCTGAATTTTTCAAGGTCACAAAGAGCTGCAGACTATCACACCTACTCTGAGTCTTATTTTCTCTGCTGTTCAAACCAAACCTTAAATAGAGAAGGAGGACATGCAAATGAGCCTCCTCAACGATGATGAAAACAGCCCGGCCCAGCCTCAGCCTCAGGAGAGGAGTCAGTTCAGGGGTTCCTGGGGTTCATCCTGAGTCAGACAGAACCAACATGGAGTGTGGGCTGAGCTGGTTGCTCCCTGGCTGCTATGTTAGCAGGTAATTCATGGACCCCAAGAGACATGGAGCATGGGAGTGAGGGGAGTGGCAGATCCCTCTGTGTGAGGAGAGTTTCCTGACCAGGATATCTTTGTGTTTGCAGGGGTCCAGTGTGAGGTGCAGCTGGTGGAGTCTGGGGAGACTTGGTGAGGCCAGGAGGGTCCCCTGAGACTCTCCTGTGCAGCCTCTGGATTCACCTTCAGTGACTACTGGATGAGCTGGTTCCGGCAGGCTCCAGGGAAAGGCATTGAGTGGGTGGGAGAGATTGACCAAAAATAGTGGCAAGATATACTACGCCAACTCTGTTAAGGGCCAATTCACTATCTCCAGAGACAACAGCAAGAACACGCTCTATCTACACATGAGCAGCCTGAAGGTGGAGGACACGGCCCTGTACTACTGTGCGAGAGACACACAGTGAGGGAAGGCCCTGTGGGCCCAGGCACAAACCACCTGCAGGGAGGAAGCAGGGTGTGCTTCAGGGCGCAGGCCCCCAGGAGGCTCTGAGGACTCGGCCCTGAGGAAACGTTGCTCATTACCAGATGAATCATCTTTCTGCGGAGATCAGGGAATAACCTGCCCCCTCAACTCTCAGATGACCCCATGGGCACCTTCTCCCTATGGTTGTGGCTCTGAGTCCCTCCATCCCCCTGTGGGCAGGAAAGACTTTGTCACAGTCTGCTTCTGTTGGGAAGTTTCCAGTGATGGTGTAGTGGGCAGGCAGATAGGGAAAGGGACCTAACCAAGAAAGTGAATTCTTGGAATGAAAAAATACTAATTAGACCTAAGGCTACTTGACCACAATTCTGGACACAGGAACTATGGCCAAGTAAGGTCTTTACCTGGTGCCACTGAAGGCCAGAGAAGGCTGAATGCCCCCTTGGAGCCAAGTTCTAACAGAAACAAAGGCCAGGAATAGGTGTGAACGAAGATTAATAGTTCCCAAATCTTCCCCTTAGCAGCTGCCCTAACCAAGAACTCCACATAGATAGAAAGTCCCATATGGGTCAGCTTGGGAGACCCCTATAGAAGCTGACATGCACAAATGAAGCTCATGACATGTGCTTCCGGAGCACCTGGGTTGCCTGCTCATGTGTGTTGCCTCCTGTGCACATGGTACCTATCACATGTCACCCACATCTCCCTCTTGAGACGTGAACTTTCCTACTTCAATGCTGGTACATAGACTGAGGCTCTCTCCATGCTGGGGAAGCCCATGCATCTCTGGGTGCATTATGTTAGCTTTCTCTATCTCTCTCTCTCTCTCAATCTCATCTGTCTCTGACTTTGTGTCTCTCTGTATCTCTATCTCTGTCTCTCTCTCCTATCATTTACTTCTCTCTCAGTCCCTCTCTCTCTCCCTCTCTTTTCTCCCCCTTCACTCCCTTTCAAATTTCTATAAATAAAACATGTTTTGGTTCATCTGTGGGAGGTTATAGGATCCCTGATTAACACGGATGCTAAGATCTTCAACAAATTACTAGCAAGCAGAATCCAAAGACTCATCAAGAAGATTATACATCATGACCAAGTATGATTCATCCCGGGTATGCAAGGATGATTCAACATTCTCAAGTCAATCAACATAATACATCATATCAATAAGAGAAAAAAATAAAAACCATATGAGCCTATCAATAGACGCAGAGAAAGCATTTGACAAGATCCAGCACCGGTTCATGATTAAAACCCTCCAGAAAATGGGAATTGAAGGGACTTTCCTCAAGATAGTTACAGCCATCTACCAAAAGCCCACAGCGAGCATCATTCTCAATGGGGGAAAAGTTGAAAGCCTTCCCCCTGAGATCAGGGACAAGACAAGGTTGCCCACTCTCACCTCTTTTATTCAATATAGTACTGGAAGTACTTGCCATAGCAATCAGAGAAGAAAAGGACATCAAGGGCATCCAGATAGGCAAGGAAGAAGTCAAGCTCTCATTATTTGCAGATGACATGATATTATACCTAGAGAACCCTAAACTCTCTACCAAAAAACTCCTAGAAACAATAGACACATATAGTAGAGTGGCAGGATATAAAATCAACACGCAAAAGTCAGTGGCTTTCCTATATACAAATAATGAAAGAGAAGAAAGGGATATTAAGGAAACTATTCCATTCACAATTGTGCCACAGAAAATCAAATACCTAGGAATCAACTTACCCAAGTGTGTAAAGGACCTGTACAAAGAAAACTACAAGACACTGCTCCAAGAGATAAAAGAGGACACAAAGAAATTGAAACATATTCCCTGCTCATGGATGGGGAGAATCAACATTGTCAAAATGGTAATACTCCCTAGAGTATCATTGTACAGATTCAATGCAGTCGCTATAAGGATACCCATGACATTCTTCAAAGAAATTGACCAAACACTCCTGAAATTTGTATGGAACAATAAACCCCTAAGGATAGCTAAAGCAATCCTCGGGGAAAAAGAAGATGGGAGGCATCACCTTACCCAACTTCAAACTGTACTACAAGGCAGTAGTAATTAAAACAGGATGGTATTGGAATAAAAACAGACCTGTGGACCTATGGAATAGAATTGAGTATCCTGACACCCAACCTCAAACACATGATCATTTAATCTTTGATAAAGGTGCAACGAGTCTAAAATGGAGTAAGGAAAGCCTCTTCAAGAAGTGGTGTTGGGAAAACTGGGCAGCGACATGTAAAAAAATGAATTTGGACCTGTGTCTAACACCATGCACAAAAATCAGATCAAAGTGGATTAAAGATCTCAATATCAGACTTGAATCCATAAAGTACATTGAAGAAAATATAGGAAAAACCCTCCATGACATTGAAGCTAAAGGCATCTTCAAAGATGAAACATCACTAACAAAGCAACTAGAAGAAAAGATAAACATATGGGACTACATGAAACTAAAAAGCTTCTGCACCTCAAAAGAAACAGTGACTAAGATACAAAAGCAGTCCACAGAATGGGAAAGAATATTCACCCAATACCCATCTGATAAGGGGTTAATATCCAGGATATATCAGGCACTGGTAGAACTTTACAAGAAGAAAACAAACAACCCCATCAAAAAATGGGGAGAAGAAATGAACAGAAACTTCAGCAAGGAAGAAATTCAAATGGCAAAAAAAACATATGAAAAAAATGCTCATCATCACTAATCATCAGAGAGATGCAAATCAAAACAACAATGAGATACCACTTTACACCACAGAGATTGGCACATATTCAAAAGAACAAGAACAACAAGTGCTGGCGTGGGTGTGGCGAAAAGGGAACACTCATCCATTGTTGGTGGGAATGCCGGCTGGTACAGCCTTTCTGGAAAACAATATGGACATTCCTCCAAAAGACTAGAAATTGAACTCCCATTTGACCCAGCCATACCACTCCTGGGAATCTACTCTGGGAAGCCAAAAATACGCAGCAGAAACATGATCCCTACTTTTATGTTCATAGCAGCATTATTCACAATAGCCAGAATCTGGAAGCAACCAGAGTGCCCGAAAATCGATGACTGGATAAAAAGCTCTGGTACATCTACACAATGGAATACTATGCAGCTGTTAGGAAAAATGAAGTTATAAAATTTGCCTACAAATGGATGGACATGGAGAAGATTATGTTGAGCGAAATTAGCCAGAAGGAGAGAGACAGATACAGAATGACTGCATTTATCTGCATAACATAAATATATAGGTACATATTATGATACCAATATCCAAGGTCAAGTGAAACATATATCAGGAGGTCTTGTCAAAGGTGGAAATTATCACAAACGTGTGGGAGTCAGAGGCTAGGTAAGACAGAAAATGGAACAGTGTGCTAATAATTGTCGAGGGTAATAATGCCAACCTAGAACTGAGCATTAAATAGAGGCAAAAAGATACACATGACAACCCTTTAATGTATGTTCTGTAATCCATAGTCTGAGGGGAAGGAAAAGAGAAAGAGAGAGAAAGGGAAAGAAATAAAGAACCTGCCATGGAGGAGGGCTGGGGGAGGGGGAGGGAACCGGGGACGTTGGTGGTAGGGAGATGGTCACTGGTGGCTGGATGGACGCTGCAACACTGTATGACAAAAACCCAAATATGAACTTTTTAATTGTATATCTTTGTAATTGTAAAAATAAAAAAAATTTTTAAAAAAAGAAAAAAACAGAAATTAAAAAAAAAACGTGTTTTGCGTCACTAGACATCTGTTCTTGAAATTCCTTGCTCAGAGGGAAAGACAAGAAATCTGAGAGGTTGGGTATGGTCTAGGACTGACTTTCGCTTCCGAAAAGGACACACAGAATACTCTTAGTAAATATGCGATTTCCCTGAATGGCAGAGGTGGGGGGAGAGGGAACAGAGATTTCCTTCTCATGGTGCCATTTCCTCTCTCCCTGCCTCATGTGAATCACTGGGGACCCCACTGGAACCAGTGGACCACACCTTCCCTGAGGCCCCAGAGGTACATTCTCCTATTGTAGAAATTAAAATAATCCTTTAAAAATGTTATTCTCTCTTGTTAGAAGACACTGCTCTTCAAACACAGACTCAAAGTCAAAGGCTGGAAGATCATTCTCCATGCAAACGACTCCTCAAAAAGGCAGGTGTGGCCATACTCATATATGACAATATAGACTTCAGGCTGAAAAAGGTTAAAAGGGACAATGAAAGCATTTTCTTAATAATTAAAGGGTATGTATACCAGGAAGAAATCACACTACTAAACCTATGCGCCAAACGAGAGGCCAGCAAAATATTTAAAATGACTATTAATAGACTTCAAAGAGGGACATTAACAGTAGCACAATAATAGTCAGAGACTTCAACACTGCCTTACCGACTATGGATAGATCGACGAGACTGAAATTCACCAGGGAATACTGGACCTGAAGGAAGAAATGGAAGAAAGAGAGCTGGTTGATATATACAGGGCTTTTCATCCCAAAAAAGCTGAATCCACATTTTTCCCAGTGCACATGGAACATTCTCCAAGATAGACCATATACTGAGCCATAAAGCATACCTCAACAAAATTAAAAAGATAGAAAGTGTGTCAACTATCTTTTCAGATCATGATGCACTGAAAATAGTAGTTAACCATACACAGAAGCAGGGAGTCAAAACAAACATCTGGAAACTGAACAGCTCACTGCTGAACAAAAAATGAGTCATAGAAGAAATCAAACAGGAAATCCAAAGATTCCTAGAAACAAATGACAATGAAGATACCAACTATCAGAACTTGTGGGACACAGCAAAAGCTGTGTTAAGAGGAAAGTTCATAGCTCTGCAAGAATTCATACGGAAAGAAGAAAGGGCCCACATAAATAACCTGACCTCACAGCTGAAAATATTAGAAAAAGACCAACAAAAAGAAGCCCAACCCATTCAGAAGAAAGGGAATAATAAAACTTAGAGAGGAAATCAATGAGCTGGAAACCAAAAAAAACAATCTGAAAGATTAATGAAACCAAGAGCTGGTTCTTTGAAAAATTAAACAAGATTTACAAGCCCCTGACAAGACTTGTAAGGACAGGGAAAGAGAGAACCCAAATAAACAGAATCAGAAATGCAAATGGTGACATTACAACAAAAAAGACTGAAATCCAAAAAGATCATCAGAGATTATTTTGAGAACCTGTATGCCACGAAACATGAGAACCTAGAAGAAATGGATAAATTTCTGAAGTTCTATAACCTCCCACAATTGAAACAAGAAGACCTCCAATACCTGAATAAGCTTCTATCACCATCAAGGAAATTGAAACAGTAATTAAAAGTCTGCCCAAACACAAAAGCCCATGTCCAGACGGGTTCACTAGAGAATTCTACCAAACCTTTAAGGAGGACCTACTGCTTGTCCTGTTCAAGATCTTCCAGGAAATAGAAGAAACAGAAACATTTCCAAAAAAGCTTCTACGAGGCAAATATCACCCTGATACCCAAAGCAGGGAGAGACAATACAAAGAAGGAAAATTACAGACCAATCTCCTTGATGAACACAGATGCTAAGATCTTCAACAAAATACTAGCAAACAGAATCCAAAGACTCATCAAAAAGATCATACATCATGACCAAGTAGGATTCATCCCAGGAAAGCAAGGATGGTTCAACATTCACAAATCAATCAACATAATACATCATATCAATAAGAGTAAAAATAAAAACCATATGATCCTATCAATAGATGCAGAAAAAGCATTTGACAGGATCCAGCACCCATTCATGATTAAAGCCCTCCAGAAAATGGGAATTGAAGGAAGCTTCCTCAAGATAGTCAAAGCCATCTACCAAAAGCCCACAGCGAGTATTGTTCTCAATGGGGAAAAATTGAAAGCCTTCCCCTTAAGATCAGGAACACAACAAGGTTGCCCTTTCTCACCTCTTTTATTCAATATAGTACTGGAAGTACTCGCCATAGCAATCAGAGAAGAAAAGGACATTAAGGGCATACAGATAGGCAAGGAAGAAATCAAGTTATTATTTGCAGATGACATGATATTATACTTAGAGAACCCTAAACTCTCTACCCAAAAACTCTTAGAAACAATAGATATGTATAGTAGAGTGGCAGGGTACAAAATAAAAAACCCAAAAGTAGGTGGTTTTCCTATACACAAATAACGAAAGAGAAGAAAGGGATATTAAGAAATCGATTCCATTCATAATTGTACCACAGAAAATCAAATACCTAGGAATCAGCTTAACCAAGTGTGTAAAAGGCCTATACAAAGAAAACTACAAGACACTGCTTCAAGAAATAAAAGAGGACATGAGGAAATGGAAACACATTCCCTGCTCATGGATGGGGAGAATTAACATTGTCAAGATGGTAATACTCCCTAGAGCTTTGTACAGATTCAATGCGCTTCCTATGAGGATTCCCGTGACATTCTTTAAAGAAATTGACCAAACACTCCTGAAATCTGTATGGAATAATTAAACCCCCACGGATAGCTAAATCAATCCTTGGGAAGAAGAAGATGGGAGGCATCACTTTTCCCAACCTCAAACTGTACTACAAAGCAGCAGTAATTAAAAGAGCGTGGTACTGGAATAAAAACAGACCTGTGGACCTATGGAATAGAGTTGAGTATCCTGACACCCACCCTCAAAGACATGATCAGTTAATCTTTGATAAAGGTGCAAATAGTCCAAACTGGAGTAAGTAAAGCCTCTTTAACAAGTTGTGCTGGGAAAACTGGACAGCTACATGTAAAAAAATGAATTTGGACCTGGGTCTAACACCTTGGACAAATATCAGATCAAAATGGATTAAAGATCTCAATATCAAACCTGAATCCATAAAGTACATTGAAGAAAATATAGGAAAAACCCTCCACAACATTGAAGCTAAAGACATCTTCAATGGTTAAATACCATTAACAAAGCAACTAGAAGAAAATATAAACATATGGGACTACATGAAACTAAAGAACTTCTGTACCTCGAAAGAAACAGTGACCAAGATAGAAAGACAGTCCACAGAATGGGAAGGAATATTCACCCAATAGCCATCTGATAAGGGGTTAATATCCAGGATATATCAGGAACTGGTACAGCTATATAGGAAGAAAACAGCCAACCCCATTTAAAAATGGGGGAGAAGAGATGAACAGAAACTTTGACAAGGAAGAAATTTCAATGGCCAAAGGCATATGAAAAAAATGCTCATCATCACTAATCATCAGAGAGATGCAAATCAAAACAACAATGAGATATCACCTTATACCACAGAGACTGGCCCATATCCAAAAGGGTAAAAGCAACAAGTGCTGGCATGGATGCGGGAAAAGGGGACTCTCATACATTGTTGGTGGGAATGTCAACTTGTACAACCTTTCTGGAAAACAATATGGACATTCCTCAAAAGACTAGAAATTGAGCTCCCTTTTGACCAAGCCATACCAGTCCTGGGAATATACCCTGGGAAGCCAAAAACACACAGCGGAAACACAATCCGCACTTTTATTTTCATAGCAGCACTATTCACAATAGCCATAACCTGGAAACAACCAGTATGCCCAAGAACTGATGACTGGATAAAGAAACTGTGGTACATCTACACAATGGAATACTATGCAGCTGTTAGGAAAAATGAAGTTATGAAATTTGCCTATAAATGGACGGACATGGAAAGGATCATGTTGAGTGAAATTAGTCAGAAGGAAAGAGAGAGACATAGAATGACTGCATTTATTTGCATGACATAAATATATCAGGTGGTCTTACCAAATGTGGAAATTACCGCAAAATGTGAGGGAGTCAGAGGTTAGGTAAGACAGAGAAGGGAACCTGTGTGAAAAAATGTCAAAAAGGGCTGATACTAACATAGAACTAAACATTAAAAACAGGCAAAAAAATGCACATCGATGGCTTCTAAGTGTATGTAGTGCAACCCACAATGTGTAAGAGATGGAAAAAGAGAGAGAGGGAAAGAGAAAAGTGATAAAGAACCTGCCACTTAGGCAGGCTATGGGAGGGTGGAGGGAATTGGGGACATTGGTGTTGAGAAATGGGCACTGGTAGAGGGCGGGTTGCTGGAACACTATGTGACCCGAAACCTCCAAACATGAGCAACGTTGTAATTGTATATCTCACAGTGGTACAATAAAATGTTTAATTAAAAAAAAAAGACACTGCTCCACAAAGAGATACCATGATGTCTACTCAACTATGTGTTCGACTCCTCTCTTGTGTTCTCAGACACACACACTCTGTTGCCAATGACTTATTTTCCCTGCTCCAGACTCCAGTAGCATTTACCTGGTCATCCTAAATCTGGGAGTCCTGCTATCTTGGCTGGGTTGAACTATCACCCCTCACCCACTCTCGAGATGGACATTCAAGACTTCCCATTCCCTTGAACCCTCAGCCATTGTGGTGGAGAACCAGGCCCTGTGACACCTGCAGTCGTGAACCCTCCACAGGGAGACAGAGGCAGAGACCCAGAGCATCAGTGCTCTCTGAGCACCCACTCTCCTTGCATCACAGATATTCCACACACAGAGCCCAGGAACCTCCTTACTCTGAGGATCCTTACAGAGACCATTGCACATATGACTCTGAATGATTTTTTTCAGCGCTGGGTCAACCTTAATCTCCAGTAACTTCACCAAGAAACTGAAATTGAGGAATAGAATCTAAATTCCTTCTCTCCGGTCCCATGGTAACTCACTGAGCAGCACTCCTGTTTGGGTGACTTCTCCATGTAAGCATCCAAATGCACACAATTCTTATTAAATTGAAAGAGATATGGTGGTTCAATGTCAATGACAAAGACTTGAATCACCCAAGGACCAATGACTAAATGAGGATAAAATGGGGAAACTGACAGTTTTCATATACCAGTACTGCCCTGCAGAGGGGTGCACACCCGCCTAGCAGAGCTGCAGCACAGGAGCAGGATCACAGGGAGGCAGGTTTCTCCCTCTAGGGTCCTAGGTTTCATGTGTGAACAGCAGAAGCAAAACGCTCTAATGAGTGTGGCGTGGGTTTCCGTCTAACACTGATACACTGGGAGAATTTGCACACCTCATGGCGCAAAGACAATATTAACAGTGATTCCTATGGTGTCAGGACACCTTACAGCTGAGCAATGGAAGTTGGGTCCATTGAGTGGACCCAACTAGCCCCTGCTGTCCCACACACAGGCCCTGCTGCAGACAGGACACAGAGACACTCAGGGGATGAGCAGCTCCCTGAAACCTTGCTGCACAAGGATGTCTCCCCACCTCACTGTCCCCTCACGTGACCCATCTCAGGTAAGGCTACAACCCACCCACATGACCTCTCCTCTCCTCTAAACTCTCTGAACTTTGTCAAGGCCCCGAGACCCAGACGCTATACTCCTGCTCGCTCCCGATGGGTGTCTCAATCTGTATCTAATGTCTGTCTTTGGTGACTGCCCCCATGGACCATCTGACATGTGACTTTTATGAGGTCTGATGAGGACTCACACCTGATCACCCATGTCCTTCACACAAGGATTCAGGTTCATGGAGGCCCCACACAGTTGCTGAGCTCAGGAGACCTTAACCATACTCACCTTGTGATACAATAAGAATTGTGGTGGCCACCCTGTGCTGTCAATGTTGACACAGTCAGGGACAGTGGGGGAGCTGGTCACTCACGCACCCCCTCTACATACTGACTCCCCAATCTTTCTCAATTCTCTCTGAGAGGTTGAACAAGAACCGTGCAGGTCTCTCTAGGTGCTGGGAAAACCGTGTTCTCTGAAGTGACAGTTCAGTATCAGTTACATGGACAACAAGCAGAGGACACTTGCAGAGTGTGTGAGTCTGTGCAGGAAGGCCAGGCAAGGGCTCAGTAGACTGAGAACTGAGGGCCCTGCATTTTCTGTATGCCAGACCCCAAATGGGTTGGGATTTCTCAGGCATGACTCCCCAAGATTAGAGTCCTGAGGTTCACTGGGATCTGCTGGGTGTGAGTCACATACAGCCAGAGCAGGGTTAGGTGTTTCTGGTCAGGCCCATCATACCAGGAAGGTCACCTGGTCTGAGGCTCTTCCTGGTCCCAATACAAACCTAATCCCGGAGGGGATGATCAAATCCACCCAGTAGCTACATTGAATATTAAGAGTGAAACTGCTCCAGTGAAGGAATCTCACAGATGAGAACTGAGAGAATAAATTAAAATAATTACTGAGATGTTACTAGTGCCCACTTAAGCAAATCAAAGATCTAGGAGAAGCCAGTGATACCATGACTTTTTTTTAACTTGGATTGGCCCCAAACTCTGTCAGAATTTAGTGGGACATAACATTGATTGTAGGAAAGTTTCTGAGCACAGAGGGAGAACAGGAGCACACACACAGGACATGGAGGGCAGGAGCCTGTCTACAGTGCAGAGGCCTGGTTGTGGGGAGGGGAGTTGGACATCAGGGACCCGAGACACGGGGACTCTCCTCACAGCTGTCGTTTCCCCTCAGAAATTCCTGTTTCCTGAGAGCTCCTCAGCATATTTCCTGTGCTGGAGGAAGAGGCCCAGGTCTGACCAGGGCCCCAGGGAGAGGCCTGAGTGCTCTGAACCACAGTCAGCAGCTCCTCCCCTGGGATCCCAGACACCAACCTCGCCCGTGGCCCTCCCTTTCTCCACAAAGGCTCCCCCATGCAAATCTGCACTCGAACCCAGGATTAAAACCACTTTCACACTTGGGCTGGAGAGATACTCCAGTGGGTAGGGCATTTGCCTTGTATGCAGCCGGCCCATGCCGCCCAGGTTCGATCCCTGGCATCCCATATGGTCCCCGAGCACCGCCAGGAGTAATTCTTGAGTGCAGAGCCAAGAGAAACCCCTGAGCACTGCCGGGTATGACCCAAAAAGCCAAAAAAAAAAAAAAAAAACACATTCACACTCAGCCCAACAACTCGGGTTCCCTCTCCCTGACACAGTCTGAGATCATGGACCTCATGGGCAGGAACATGCATCAGTGCTGGTTCTTCTTCCTCTTTCTGGTGGCAGCTCCCAGGTGTGAGTATCCCCTGGACAGAGGCTCAAAGGTGGGGCATGGGGCCTCTGAGCCGTGACTCACTGTGGGTGTCTGTCCCCAGGTGTCCTGTCCCAGGTACAGCTGCAGGAGTCAGGACCCAGCCTGGTGACACCGTCGCAGATTCTGTCCCTCACCTGTTCAGTTTCTGCATTCTTACTAACCAGCTATGGTATACAGTGGGTCACCAGTCCCCTGGAAAGTGGCTGGATTGGGTTGGTGGTATATGGAGTGATGGAAGCACACACTATAAACCAAGTCTTCAGTCCCGAGTCAGCATCAGCAGGGACACCTCCAAGAAACAAGTTTCCTTAAAACTGAGCAACTCAGTCACTGAGGACACAGCCGTTTACTGTTGTGCAAGATATACAGTGAGAGCAAGTCCCTGTAAGCATGGACACAAAGCTGCTTAGCAACAAAGGGGAGTTGCAGGGGCATGTGACCAAGAGGGGGCGCTCTCGGCCTGGGACCTCAGAGCTGTGCACAATAACAGGTGGAGAAAGGACTGACTTCACATCCTCCGTTTGTTTTATTTATTAGCTGAATATATTAATACAGTTTGGTATCTCAAGGTGTAAATATTTGAGATGTTACTTCCTGTTCTAATTTGAATTTCTTTATTACTCTTCCGGTACAAGGCTTTACCTGAGACCAACGGTTATGAACTACTTTCCTAATGCATTTTTTATTTTCCTTCCTAAAAAATTATTCCATGATTTGCTGTTGGCAGCAGGAATTTATTTCCTGTGGACCAGCAAGCATTTGGTGATTTCTAATGCAGTCAATATAATGGAGGCTGCACAGCCCCAGTACCTGACTACTCTCACTGCTGGACTTATTTTGCAGAGCAGTTACTCTCCACCATATCCCACAAGATCCACACATTGGCCTCTTACACGGAACTATCACCACAGCAGCCTGACCACCCTGAACCACATTAGACCAGTAGTCCATTAGCCCCTATACCAATCAGCATTCCCCCCCAAACACAAAAAGTGAGCGCTAGAAAAACTCAGCCCTAATCAAAAAGTAAAGTAAGTTCCTGCAAACATTCTTGATCAGAGCAAGAGGCTACACTCAAATATACAGAAGCAAGTTGAAGAGAAGATCCTTGAATGGAAAGAGACAATGACCCATCACACTCCCAAAACGTCCTCTGTGGCAAGCCAGATATGACTCCAAGCCAAAAAAAAAAAAAAAAAAAATAGAATCACTTGATCACTTGATCAGTTGACATCTCGTTTTTCATCCATTTGCTTGAGTGAGCGCCAGTAACATTTCCATTTGACCCTATCACGTGCCAGTGTAGCCCAATGGCATCTGGCTGCTTCAGGAATACAAAGAGCCTCAAACCATTCGCTCAGGGTCTTGACAAAGAAGTCCGACCATATTGTAGGTGGGCGGCCACGTGATCTTTGACATCCCGTGGGATCCAGTCGGTAATGGCTCTAGTCCAGTGGTTGTCTCCAAATCGCATTACAAGCCCAGCCCATCTGATGTTCGATGCCTTGGCAAATGATACAGTGTCCCTGTCTCTGGAAGATCGATGGGGGTCAGAACTCTGGATTCCTTTTCTTACTTGAGTAAGGCATGATATTCCAAGCATAGCTCTTTCAATTCCTCTTTGGGAGACCCGACTAGCATTCTCATCCTTCTTTCATAGAGCCCAGGTCTCTGAGGCATATGTTAATGTAGGGGAGAATTGTGAAGTAACCTACATACACCTCACAGGGAAACCCTGTCAGTCAGCCCAGGATCAGAGATGAGGACTCCAGGTGCCCAAATCCTGGAAGACCAAACTATAGCTGAGGAGCAGGTCAAGTTTCCCGAGCAATTTCAAGTATGTGATCAAGAACAGATTTCCTAGGGAGGGTGCAGAATTACCCCTCCCCATCAGTTATTGCTTTGTAAGTGAACTAACATGCCCCTGAGCACACTGGTATCGTGGTGTGTACTAGTGCCTCACAGGTAACATGAACTATCAAACTTCTCTTACTCAAACAAGTATTCTAGTAATGATGATAAAATGAAGTTATTTCAGATAGATTATTTGTTGTAGACATATCAAAGAAAAGGAATTTTCAGATATAATGTTAGTCTTGTTAATGATGAGCTAAACTTTCTCAAATACTCATTCACCTTTGCTACATTGTGAGGTTATACTGTGAGAATTATATAGGAGATAATGGGAAATATTTCCTATTTATTTCAAATTTCCTATTTCTTTGTTTGGTAGCTACACCCAATGATGTTCATAATTCACTCCTGGCTGTATGATAAGGGATCATACCTGGAACACTCAGAAGACCACAGAAAGTGCTGGAGATCGAACCTGGTCATTTGTGTGAAAGGCAAGTGCCCTAACTACTAAATCTCTTCGGTTCCATCACTATAAAATTCTAAATATGACAGAAAAATGGGGAAAAAACATATTCTTTTGTGGATAAATTATTTGTTTCATACTTCCTCCTTGAACTATACTAGATCCAATGTTCATGTCACCTTGCTAACTTATAAATTCTATTATATAAATATATATTTCTTCATGAAAATCCATGCTGGAACTTGTTTGAGGTTTGTGGTGAAATGGTTTTCTGAGGAGATCTGGCATCCAGAAACCTTACACAGACTTTTCTCAGGAAATGACTCTCTGCTGGCCCCCTGGAAGCTCATCCCTGTGTCAGGAATATTCTCCCTGCTAAGGGTGACTGAACCTCAGGTCTTGGGCCAGCTCTTTCCTGTGATAAGACCATGGGTGGAACGGTGGGAAACTGGGTTCATTGGGTTTGCTCTGAGGCAATTACTCCCATGAATGATAGATTTAAATGTACCATGTGATTTATATGTAACGTGCACTTACGTGTAATACATACTATGCCAATGCTGGGTCCATTTACTACTTAACAAGTATGAGGAATCCTTTATAAAAAGGTCAAATATCAGGGCTGGAGTGATAGCCCAGCGGGTAAGGCGTTTGTCTTGCATGGTCGGCCCATGCCGGCCTGAGTTCGATTCCCGGCATACCATATGGTCCCCAGAGCACCGCCAGGAGTGATCCCTGAGTGCAGAGCCAGGAGAAATCCCTGAGCATTGCCGGGTGTGACCCAAAAAACAAACCAAAAAAATGTCAAATATCATGGCTATAGCATAACACAGTGGGTGGGTTTCTGCCTTCCATGTCTCTGCCATGTTTTCAATTTCTGGCATCCTTGAACGTTTATTTAATCATCAAAATTTGCAAACTGTGATCTGGAAGTCCATCTGCCATGCCTGACTTTCTACTTTGCCGTCTACCTACATTTTATTTCAACTCTCTTGGAATATTAACCCCAGTTGCTCTCCAGACTAGAATGCTCACATGTATCTAATCAAATCAGAGCCCTCTGTTTTGCACTTGTTCTAATGGTAGTACACTCATTAATGTCCAAAGCTGCCAGACTCACAGCCCCATCGGCACCCCGGAAGAGATCCAGACTCATCCATTACAGACCCACAGCTGCGCCCCCTTGGCCCCACATGGAAGCAACCCATGGAGCTGACTTCCCGGTAAGGGGGCTGGCCAGGGCTGGGCGTCGAGCCCAACATTGCACCAAGGGTTTGCTCACATGTGTGTGGGGGGCCAGACTTGGAGAGGGATTTGGGCTCCTCCGCCTATGCTCCACCTCCGTGCAGCTATCCTGAAAGAGAGACCCACGCCAGATCCACAGCCCGCAGTATGCGGCTGCAGAATGGCCAGAGCAACATTCTTAGATAGTACTGATTTTAGGATCAGGTCCTTCCCAGCATCTTTCACATTTATACACTGTATACAGTTCTAGGCAGGTTCTAACTGATACCCATCATCCCAGTAAGCCTAGCAAGAAGCCAGAGCAACCCACACATTATGAGGTCAGTCATTCTCAACATGCAGACTCCATAGTTCCTCAGAGCTCCACTCAAGAGAAAACCTGATCTCTCCCTTTAAGTTTCATCAATAAATGCTCGAGATGAGAGCCTTCTACTGAGAGTATACCACCATATGGCAGAGCCTGGCAAGCTACCCATGTTTTATTTGTTATACCAAAAAACTAGTAAACAATTATGGACCTCAATTCCATGACCTATTGAATGTTTTGAGGCTCTTCCTGTCCTGAGCAAGCAGAGATGGCCTTGCCTTGACACTAGCAGACAGGACATATGGAGATGTTACTGCTGCCCACTCAATCAAATTGATGAACAACCGGAAGACATTAATACAGTTACATATATATATATAATACACATATATATATACACTATACATATATATATATATATACACACACACACCCATTCATCATTGATTTGCTCATTTGCTCAAGCGGGCACCAGTTACATCTCCAAAATGTCCGGTCTCATGCTACTAAAGCCTAAGGGCATCTGTTTCC
>JAJIBD010011488.1:0-47354 GCA_021461705.1 Cryptotis parvus
CATTGTGGTGGCCACCGTGACTCACGCCACACAGCTGCGCCTTCCAGGACCTTCCAAAGGAAAATGAAGCACCAAGATCCAGCGAATGACTGCCTGAGCTAGCGACGCCCACTTACCCTCAGCCATCATCAGGACGTCGCCGAGAATGGGGACCACTTTGGGCCTCATCACCTCATGTAGTCTGTCTCCGAGTAACGATTTAATATCTAGAGCCAAGCAGAGGGGACCGTGAGGGTGTGGCAGCTGGACTCTCCCTCCAGCCCGGCCCTCCCCACAGTACAGACTGGCCTGGGAATGAGCCTCATTCTACATCTCTCCGAACCCTAACTCCCCTGCTCATGCTAGACCCTACAAATGGGTGAGGGTTTTCATTTGTTTTGAGCTTTTTTTTTTTTTATTACCGTACCCTACAATGCTCGGGGGTTACTCCTAGCTCTTGATCACTTGATCACTTGACTTCCCGTAGATCATCGATTACTCGAGCGGGCACCAGTAACATCTCAATATGTCCTGTCACATGCGAGATAGCCCAAGGGCAACTGCCCACTCCAGGAACATGAAGAGCATCAAATCATGGGAATGAGGTCTATAAATGTTACTGGTATTTGGCATGTCAAATACAACACGGGTAGCTTGCCAGGCTCTGCCAGTACTAATAGCTCTGCACTCAGGAATTACTCCTGGTGGTACTTGGGGGACCGCATGGATGCTGGGGGATCAAACTTGGGTCTGCCATGTGCAAGGCGAATGCCCTCCCCATTGAACTATCTCTCCAGCCCCTACGTTTGAATTTTTGTTTGAACTTTGGTTTAAAAACACAACTCAAGAGGTCAGAGCAATAGTCTAGCAGAGAGGGTGCTTGCCTTACACATGGCCAACTGGGATTTGATCCCTCATATGGTCCCCTGAGCATCACCAGGAGAAATTCCTCAGTGCAGAGTCAGTAACTCCTGAGCATCACTGGGTGTGACCCAAAAAGAAAAAGAAAAGAAAGAAAAAATAACCATGACACAAGTCTTAGCATGATCCATCTTCATCTGCCAGAATTCTAGTGTGCTGTCAGCGTCATACACTAGATCCCTAAGACCCAATTTACTCCCCCTCTCTTCCCCATCCTTTCTTGGGGGACACTAACAATCTAGGTCTGTTTTGCTGCTTCATTTGCCTTGTTTCCGGCCTGTCACTCTCTGTGAGTGAGCTCGTCCAGCCTTGGTTGTCTTCCCTCTGCCTAATTTCACTAAGCATCAGCCCCTCAAGATCCACCCACAGGGCACAAACAGCAGTGCCATAACTTTCCTACCACCAGGGAGTGTCCCACCGGTCAGCAGCCCAGAGCTTCTCTCTCTAGCCCTCTGCCGATGTGCACTAAGTTTTTCCAGTTCTCCGCTCCTGTAAATAGTGCCATGGGGAACACTGGGCTGTGAGTCTCTCTTCAAAGGAGCGCCTTCAGATTCTTAGGTTAGATGGCCAGAATGCCGTAGCTCCCTCATACGGTACTTCTCTTCTAGAGCTTGTGAGGTGGGCATTGAATCCTGGGTGAAGGCACTGCCAGGAGTGCTTTCTGAGTGCAGAGCTAGGCGTAAGCCTGGAGCACAGACTGGTGATGCTCCCCAAAACAAACAAACAAACAAACAAACAAACACCATGACTGCATTCATGAAAGACTCTGAACGGGCTGGGCCCCAGTGGAAAATTAGCACCACAGCCCAGGAACGTCACTGAACTGCAAACTTGGTGTTTCCCATCTTGCATGGAAGGAGCGTGGGTGCCCCCTCATTTTAGCTACATAGGGTTTCTCAGCCACTTCCCCATCAACACCGGGGACCTTCATTGTGCAAGGTAGGTGTGTATTGTGGGGTGTCAGTAACACCCCAGTCTCAACTAATCAGTACTGTCTCACCTCTGTCCCCATCAACAAATTCTGACAAATGCTGCCGAGGAGATAGTACAGGGGCTTAAGGCCCTTGCCTTGCATGTGGCTGACCTCGGTTTGAACCTGGGCCCCACATGAGGTCAAACATGACCAGGAGAAACTGCTGAGCACAAAGCTAGGTGCAGCCACAGAGCGATGCTGAGTGCAGTCTCCAAGCCCCAAACCCCACACAACTCCCTAAAAAAAAAAAAAACTCACCAACAAAACTCACTTCCTTGCTTATCTGGAGAATGAGGAATAAGCAGTGTGACCCCGAAGGAGAAAAGCCCCCTTAAAAATGGCAGGTTTCACTCATTAAGCAATGAACTATAGACTCTCGAACTCTCTGAAGACTGTTTCCTGTTTGCCCCATGGTCACACAGGAACAAAGAGCTCCCTTCGCTGCCTGTCTCACAGACACCTGCATCTCTTAGCCAAAGCGAACAACTTCGGAGGTAATGCCAAACTGCACTTACTGTCCAGATCTGAGATTACTCTTTCCTTGGTGGGATGATACTGGCTCACCATATAATTGATTTGCTAAGGAGAGAAATAAAGAGACAAAACATGAAACCACCTCATCTAACACTCAAAACCACAACCAGGAGATCTGACACGCGAACACTTTCGTGTTTGTCATCTCCCAATGACACTTTGAAAGCAAGCAGTTCTCTCATGCTACTTTTATTTCTGGGCAGTCAGATTTCTCAGCAACACTCCAGAGGTCCATGGCCTATGAGAGCTGATTCCGTACACTTCCATGGATCAGCTGTGTGGATCTTGGGGTGGACCAAGCCCCTCAGCATGTTACTAGGCCAGAAGTGGAGCTGCTAACCTGTCCACTGCCTTCTTTTGAGCAATGCAAATGTTGTGCAGCTCATATAGGGGGTGTCACCTCCTGCAGGAGGAAGTACAGAGACTCCAAGGCCTTCCAGAAGGTTCCAGAACCTTCCAGACGGGGACATCTGATGTAGAGCCTGCAGAGAGGGCTGCCCACACTCCTATCAACCATGAGTGTTCATTTTCTTCCCGCAAACAACGCGGCGCTCTAAGATGTTTGCTTCCCCTTAACTTGCCTTCCCCTGAGTGGGAAGGGGCATAGCTATTTAATATTTCATTTCTATGATTCGCAGAAATTTAATTATCTTTTGTTTTGTTTTGGGTCATACCTGGCGGGATTGCTCAGGGGATTACTATTGGGTATGGCCACCCCCCTATCCCACCACCAAAAAGAAAGTGCCAGGCACCCCCTGCTCCTGGGAGACAGTCACCTGGGCCCCCTCCCCACCTGCACATGCTCCCCCTTCTAAGGAATTCCATGCATTCAAATCTGGGTGTTTACAAGAGTAGAAAGGTTTTAATTGAATTTATTTATTTTTTGTTTGGGCCACACCCAGCGGTGCTCAGGGGTTACTCCTGGCTTTGTGTTCATGGTGAGCCTCAGGGGACCATACAGGGTGCCAGGGATCGAACCCAGGTTGACCATATGCAAGGCAAGTGCTTACCTGCAATACTATCTCCCTGGCCCCTAGAAGGGCTGTAAAGGCTGCTACCATACTCCTAGTATGGTAGTCAATACCATAGCAACTTCCTACCAAGCCTGGGAGCTTCTTCCACGACCAGCAAGGCTCTTCACAAAGCAATCAACCCCATCACATGGTTACGCTCCTTCCAGTCTGGGCACTCTCACAGCACAGAACGTCCTCCCCGAAGCAGTGCAGAAACAACCGGTTCTGAAATGATGCTGTGGGCGCTCTCGGAAATCACTCACGCTGAGTTTTATTTCTTCAGCGAGGACATTTAAATGTATGTCCACCTACACAGATTCACTGGGTCTACCTGGGATCCCACGGACACAGAGGAGGGACCAGAGCCATAGAACATTGGGGAAGAGTTTATCTTGCATGCGCTGACCTGGGTTCAATCCCTGGCAGCCATATGGTGCCCTAAGGGCGCCAGAAATGATTCCCTGAATGCAGAATCAAGAGGAAGTCCTGAGCACTGCTGGGTGCCCCCTCCCCCGGCACCCCCTTCCTAAGTAAAAAAGACACAGAGGAACTCTGGGAAACTCTTGGGAAGTCTCTTGGGTTGCATCTTCTGCAGTGTTTACCTCTGGAGTGATGTTCACGAAGGTTCGCAAGTCCTTTATGTTACTGTCTGCCAGCTTCCAGGAGGTGGTGGGCAGGTTGTTTTAGTGGTAGATCTGGCCATAAACACACAGAATATACCAAAGCTGCAGAGAAGGAGAGGAGAAAGAGCATTGATGGTGTGACCCAGGGCTCTGCTGGGGGCCATGCAGGCCCTCATGGGTGGGGGTCCCCAGGACACAGCCCGAGACAGCAGCCCCCCCACCCTCCTCCCCAGCCAGCCCTGAGCTGCCACAGCTTCTCCCAACATGCCATCCTCCTCTGCCTTCCATACAGGGGCCACACCCCACACTTGGAGAAGTACGTGCCCAGGTGCAGAAGTGGAGGAGAGAAGAGCTGCTCACTCATGAATATGGAATGTGTAGAGAAAAGAGGTGTGTGTGTGTGTGTGTGTGTGTGTGTGTGTATGTGTGCACATGCATGTGTGTATAAAAATACAGTTTGCATGAAGGTAAATACCCACATCCACAGTTCCACTCCCACTAGGCATGACAGTCAGGAAAATACCTAATGAAGAATGTTTGGGCATGAGACTAATACCCAAGGCCAGGGAAAACAGGGGCCAGGAGGACGTGTCAATGGTTGGATTCTACCACATGTATGTGTGGGGGCAGAGCATAGGTGAGATAGAGAAGGGACTAGTTTGGTAACAACTGTTGGGAACGGTGATGCTAGATGAGAACTGAGTACTGAAAGTAGGTAAAGGGATATATATGATGACCCTTCAGTGTCTGTATTGCAAACCACAATGTACAAAAGGGGGAGAGAGAGTGAGGAGAAAAAGAGAAGAAAAGCGCCTCTCATAGGAGCAGGTTGTGGGGGTGGGGTGGGAGGAAAATGGGGCCCATTGTGCTAGAAACGTGCACTGGTGGAGGGATGGGTGTTGGAACACTGTATGACTGAAACCCAATCATGAATAGCTTTGGAATGGTGTATTGCACAGTGGTTCAATTAAAAAGGTAAAATAAAAAAAAAAAGAGTACTTTGGACTGTTGAACCCTCATTGTCCTTGTTATTATCATTTTTTAAGAAGAGTGTCTAGGTTAAAAAAGATACACGGTGGCTTAAGAAACATTCCAGCGCTTACAGCACTTGTCTTGCACATGCTGAACCACAATCCAATCCCTGGCATCTCATGTGATCCCCCTAAGACCACAAGCAGAGATCCCTGAGCACACAACCAGGAGCAGGCTTGAGCAGTGTGGGGTGAAGCTACAAACCCCAAACTAACTTTAAGGGAACCCAAATCCAACAATCCCATGAGTTATTTTAGGATTAAATGCCAGACGAGCTGGAACAAAGCAGGTCAGGCTCCGGCACGGGTGGCCGACGCTCCCATTTCTGTCTCACAGATAGTGGCCAATAGAGCAGAACTGTTCGGTGGCTCTGATTGTGGCTATGACACTTACACTAGTGACACAAGTTGTTTGTCTGCTTTGTGGGAATTCACGCTTTAGAGAGGGCCACTTTCCTAGGTTGTGAAACACTCCAATCATTTCCAAAGTCCTATCCCAAAGGCATTTTGCAAGAAAAGCGGTTCAATGTGGCAATCACAAGTATTTTAAATCACAAGGCATTTAAATCAATGTGGCAATCACAATTATTTTAAATCACAAGGCATTTAAAATGCCCTATATTTATATTTAATCATTTCTAAGGACTCTTGATACTGCTTAGTTACTAAGGATCCCTTGACTTGGACCAATTCATTTGACCTTTGAGTGTAAAAGGTCAGTTGCGACTTACCGGGGCTTTACTAGATTCGGCCACTAGATGTCAGCAAGGAATCACATAAACGCAGAAAACTAGTCCTGGTTATGTTTCTGGAAGAGCATTTTGCAAATAACATGCAAAAAAGGCAAGCTGGGGGCTTAGGGATTGTGGGGGGTGGGTGCAGGGAAAAGGTTCTAGTGTAGAGAATAAACCTTAAGACCCATCATCAAAACAGCTCCCTCAACTGCACAAAGGCTGTGTTTACAGGGAGTGGCCATGGGTCCCTTTTTACTTTAATGAGCCTTCTTAAATTTCCTTTTTTGATCACATGGGGAGCTCAGGGTTGCTTCTGACTGCTCAGGGGAAGAAGCTGAGCCTGGGGTTACTCTTGGGCCCCCTGCATGCAAAGCCTGGACCTCAGTGACTGAGGTCTGACCCGCCAAGTGACCCTTTTGGCCTCAAAAGGTCCGTATTCCTACGAAACTTCTCAGTCCTGGGTAAATGGGGACTACAGTTCAACCCACTGACATTATTATTATTATTATTATTATTATTATTATTATTATTATTATTATTATCATCATCATCATCATCATCATCATCATTATTATTATCATTATCATTATCATTATCATTTTGGTTTGGGGGACCACTCTTGGCTGTGATCCTCAGCGCTTACGCTGGGCTCTGCTCTGGGATCACTCCTGGTGGTTCTCAAAGAACCTTATGGGCTGCTAGAACTGAACCCGATTCAGCCAGGTGTTAGTTAAGGCAGGAGCCCAGGCCTCTGCTCCCTCTCTCTAGCACCCCCTGCACCCCCCCATTCTTGATTTGTTCCAAGGAAGGCTGGTTTCTAATGATCTCCCCTAAATCACTTCTTCCAAAGAGAGTTCCTGGATTCCTCGGGCCTTGAGACTCTTCCTAAGAGGTCTGGCTCACCAGCTGGGCTAGAGCAGGCCTAGGGGGTCAATTCTCATGCACTTCCACCCTGCCATCACTGCCGCTGCCTTGCACTGTGTGCACATAAAAGAAACCCTTTCCCGGGGCCCGGCGATAGCACAGGTAGGGCATTTGTCTTGCATGGGGCAGACCCAGGTTAGGTCCCGGCAACCCCGGTATCACATCGCCAGGAGTGATTCCTGAGTGCAGAGCCAGGAGTGACTACTGAGCATTGCTAGGTGTGACCCAAAAAGAAAAAAAAAAAAAGAAAGAAACCCTTTCCGAGCCAGAGAAAGCGCAGTGGGTGCCTTGCACACGAATGAGTGGGGTCTGATCCCCATCACCCAAGATGTTCACCCAAGAAGAGATCCCAGAGCATGGAGCCAAACTACCACAAAAGAAAAAGGATAAAGAGCCTTTCCTTGAGGCCTCCCTTGCTGCAGAAGTGAAAATTGGGTGACATCTTCTGAAGCTGCAGAGAGGGAGTCTGGTCCATGAGGAAGAGGACATGCCCAGTGAGGGTGTCCATGCCTGGTGAAGGTGGGCGAAAGGGGGTCCATGCCCATGAGGGTGGGATAAAGGGCTAGACTGACGCTTTGCATCCCCTTAGCCCCTGTTTGCTGAGTCTGAACTTTCTCTGCTCCTTTACTGGCTAAAATACTCCCAGAAGTGAAATCTACAGTACCGTAATGCTACGTAATGCTATGCTTTTTGTTTCTTTAGTTTTTCATTTGTTTCGAGCCATGCTTGGCTGTGCTCAGGGGGCTACTTCCAACTCTATGCTTGGTTGTTGAATTTTAAATGCAAGATATTTTATTGATTTACTTGACATTCATTTATTTTGTGCTGTAGCATGATAGTTTAAAGTGACCCACACCATCGTTTCATAGTTAAATGCAGACTATTTTAAAAGATCCACGCTCCTGCTAATCAAGTAGAGAGTCACTTAGAAAAATAAAAGTATTGATCTGTGCTAAACAAAATTCAGGAAGATAATTCATCAACTTTCAAAGTTGATCTTCAGACCCTCTGGGTCTTTCAGTATGTAAATTGAGAATGAGGAGTGCAAATGCCAGCATGGGCCTGTAGGAAGCAGGAAGCGCCAGCAAGACAGAGAGAGCTCCAGGCATGGCAGGTCAGACATGCGGGTCTCCATGGAGGGATGCTTCTAGCAAGAGGCACCCATAGACAAATTAGCACTGTCAGAAGTTCCCATGGATCCACAAAAATCTAGAAACCTGGATTTTATGCCATCCTGAAAAATTAAAAACTAATTGAGGAATTAAAACATTCTTATTATGGGCCCCGTGTTCACATCTGGCGGTGCTGAGGTGACTATTCTGGCTCTGCCTGCCCCGAAACGCTACCTGGGCTCAACGGATCGGATCGTCTCCACCTGCAATCCCTAACTTAAAACTGTGATTTAAACACATGTAAGAAATACAGAAGCTATCCTTTATGTTGCTGTGGAGTTAGACATGCCTTATTCTTTTGGTTTGTTTTGTTTTTGATCCCCACCTGCTGTGCTCAGGGGGCACTCTTGGTGGGGCTCAGAGAAACGTGTGTGGTACCAGGGACTGAAGCCAGGTCAGCCACTTGCAAAGCAACTGCTCTCCGGGGTCTCTCCAGCTCCATTTCTTAATTTTTCTTTTATTTTCTTGGGTCCCACCTGGCAATGCTCAGGGGTTACTTCTGACTCTTCACTCAGAAATTACTCCAGGCGGTGCTTGGGGGACCATATGGGATGCTGGGGATCAAACCCAGGTTGGCTGCATGCAAGGCAAATGACCTACCCATTGTATTATCACTCTTGGCCCAATATTCCAAGGAAGGAAATTCCAAGTAAGGAAAATTTCCAAGTAAGGAAAATCAAATAATTTATATGTTTATATTTTTAACAGCCACGCCTCAACTGTGAATACGAAGAAATTGAGAGACACAAAGGAGAATCATGTTTCAATGACTAGAAGCTCCCACAGTGGATTAAAAATAGGGACTTTTCTGCAGTGCAACAAGATTTCTTGGCATTTGGGGCACGCGACTGAAGTTTGTTTGTGTAGCACATTGGCACTACATTTGTGTTTCTCTACAAACAAAACAATTTCCTCGTAAACCCTTAAACCTACAAGTATATGTCAAGTGTAATGTGTTTGCTTTAAAATTAAATACTTGAAGTTTTTTAAAGTACAAGCTAAACTTTTCAAATATAAAGCAATTATTTTTCCTCCTGTTTCTGTTGACTTAATGAAAGTAGCCAGTGAAAGCCAAATAAATGTTTTCAGACTGCAACTGTTTTTTTAGCTCTTTTTTTTTTTTTTTTTTTTGCTTGTTTGGTCTGTTTTGGCTTGGGGGCCACATCTGGTAGTGCTCAGGGCTTACTCCCGGCTCTGCACTCAGAGGTCACCCTGACCAGCTTGGGGGAACCATACAGGGTGCCAGGGATGGAACCTGAGTTGGCTGCATGCATGGCTCATGCCCTACCCCGCTGCTATACTATTTCTCCAGCTATGCCTCTCATTTTTTAAAGAGTTGGGGGGGGGGGGGGGGGGGGGGGGGGGGGGGGGGGGGGGGGGGGGGGGGGGGGGGGTGTTCGTTGTGGGGGGCGGGGAGAAAAAAAAATTATTGTATAGAGCTCTCAGTTGAAATGAAAAATAACTTGTCTACTACCTCACATGAAGAAAACCTCTCAGGACCAGGGAGAGCAAAGGGATTAAATCCACATGATCAATCCCAGCTAGAGCCCTGGCACCACAACGCCTCTGAGCACTGCGAGGATTGATCCGTGAGTATCACCAGGTAGAGTCCAAACCACACCCCCAACCTTCCCCCCGCCCCAAAAATAGAGAAAAGAACAAGAAAGTCTTATGATTTTTAGGCTTCTAAACTCCATTTCTTTTTCCAGAACCTGTGCCCTCCAGGCCAAGCCCTGACAGCCATATTCTAACGAAAATGAACTTTGCGAACAGTCGTCTTCCTGCGAGTGACTGGGATTCGATTTTCACTGCTGTAACTGGCAGAGGCTGACTTATCGGTTTGGGAACTGAGAAATAAGGGCCTGGCTGTTCTCCGGTTTTCGTTGTTTATGGCCTTTTTGAAATTCTGAAAAATGGAGTGATGACAAGTGCAAAGGAAAAGAGAGGAGAGGAAAGCGGCTTTTCCTGGAGTCAGTCACATCTGTTTAAACAGTCTACAATGAGAGGGGAAACTTCAGTCTTTGGCTGAGGTCAAACAGGCTTAAGGAAACACATGTCAGTGTTGGTGGATCCTAACGGCCCCTAGCTGTCTTTGGAAAAGTTCAAAAGTAAGGAGATGACCTGGATATTCCACACACCCTCAGGTGGTCTTTCTCTTTAACACCTCTGCATTTCTCAATTAAAACTTAAATGAAAAAAATTTAAATATTTAATTTAAAAAGTGGATGGAAAATCGGTGTGTTCATGACTTACTTAAAAACCAACTTCATGAGCCAGGGAGGTAGGTTAGTGGTAGAGCACTTGTCTAGATCTCTACCACGTGCGTCTGTCCAAAAAAAATGAGGGGGCAAAGTGACATGACAGTGGGTAGGGCACTTGCCTTGCACGTAGGTGACTCAGGTTTGATCCCAGGAACCACATATGACCCCCTGGGCCTGCCAGGAGTGATTCCTGAGTATACAGCCAGGGAGTAAACCCTGAGTACTGCTAGGTGTGGTCAAAAGAAAAGAAGTTACAACAATAAACAAAATGAAAATGGATGAAAACATATAGCTAAAAAGTAACTTTAGTTTTTAACTGTGACACTGGTATCACTGTATCACTGTCTTCCCGTTCTTCATTGATTTGCTCGAGCGGGCCCCAGTAACATCTCCATATGTCCTGTTTCATGCTAGTAGAGCCCAAGGCATCTGCTTGCTCCAGGAACATAAAGAGCCTCAATCCATTCGGAATGAGTCTATAATTGTTACTGGTATTTGGCATATATATCAAATACAACACGGGTAGCTTGCCAGGCTCTGCTGTGCAGGTAGCATACTCTTGTAGGCATCTCTAAGTCCAGCATTTATTGATAAACCCGCGGCCGCAAGCGGCCGCACAAGCCGGGCACTGATAGGCTGGTCTGCTGGGTGGAGGTCTGATGAGAGAGAAGTCCGGATGTGGAAAATGGAGGCCCTCATGGAGTGGGGGTGACACTGGTATATAACATAATATGGAACTGAACCGGATAAAAGGCAAGTAGGTTGCATTGGGTTTCTGAAAGGATTAAAAACATTTACAAATATTATTTTTAGTGACATACATTTTTACTGAGGTCCATGCAAACCACAGACTCAGTCTTCCTTTTCTTTCTCTTTCAGAGAAAACCCTCTAGAGTTTTCCCTTTAAACACTGAGGTTAACAAGTTTACTCATAATACAGTTGTTGCAGGCATTCAATATTCCAACACCAACCCCATCAACAGTGTAATCATCTCTCTACCACTGTCCCCATTTTCCCAAACACCACCCACAAGCCTGTCCCCTTAGAGGCGCAAAATAATTTATATTATATTGCTTGTTACAACCAAACGGTTAATGGCATTATAAAACAAACATACTTCAGTTAAAGAAAATTTGTGAGAATTGTTATATCTCACCATGGGCTCATTAAGTCCTTGTCTGAGGGTTTACTACACTGCTTATCACTAGTTGGGCCTTCTGTGTTGCTATTTATTGAGTTTAGTTGGGTTCTATGTTATTTCCCTTCTAATCTGGTGTGCTCTTACTGGGATCTCAGTATTAGAGGATTTGGAGATGTCAGACAGCCAGAAATGCAGTCACGAGCTCCACAAACTTGAGGCTATATAACTGGAGGCTAGTTTACATGGCAGTTATTGTAGAATATGGGTGTAATTGCCAGGGTTTCTGGAAGTAAGTGGGCTGGGGGCTTTTTGTCCCCACTCCAGAAGACCCCAGAGTCCTCAGCCTGTAAAACTGGTGTACCTGGAATTTTGGGCAGATACCTATAGTTTTATTCTCATTCTTCTCTTATTTTTTTTTGTGCCATCCTTCTGATTCTGTTACCATGACTTCTTCTTCTTTCTAATTATACTGCAGAAATCTTTGTTTTTGCCCTTGGTCTTTAATCTTCTTGGCTAATGTTGATTTCTTGCAGGCACTACTATTCAACCAATGAGGTTGAAGTTACTTCAAAAGAAATAGGTATTTCAAAAGGAAGATGTCTAATTAGCTAGCCTAAGTTTAGAAAGCCAAAGCAAAGGCTTTTAAACCTTTAGTCTGACTTGCAAGTATACAGAACAGGCTCAAACGCTGCCCTCAGTCAGAGCTCCTTGTGTTTCACGTAAGTTCAACATGTTATAGGAAATACATCAGTCCTAAATTTATTACTTATCCTCAATGAGCTGGTCAACTTGGGTTTAATTGAAATTTAAGATTGTGATGTTCAAATTAGTAAATTTCACCTGGATGAAGAAAAAATCTTAAGTGAATGTGTAGAAGGTTATAGAGTCATTGATCACTTGATCACTTGACATCCTGTTATTCATCGATTTGCTCAAGCGGGGCGCAACCCCTCTGGAGTTAATAGAGTCATTATACAATGATAGAGTCATTATACATTGTAAAAAATCTAAATAAGATATACTAAAAACTGCTTGAATTTGATGGATTAATTTTCAAAAAAGACTTAAAAGTCTTCATTTAATATACAAATGGAAACCGAGTCCTTTACTGACTTGGAGACATTGGTTTGGTGGAGGAGAGAGGGAGGTTGTACACGTTCTGGTTTTCAGGGGTCATTTTTTGGGGGTCACACCCAGCAATGCTCAGGGGTTACTCCTGGCTCTTCGCTCAGGAATTACTCCTGGTGGTGCTCGCCGGATCATATGGGATGCCGGGGATCGAACCGGGGTAGGCCGCATGCAAATGTCCTATTCGACGTGCTATTGCTCCCGCCCTTCAGGGGTCATTTTTGGCTCAGGAGTAATCCCTGGTGGAGGTCATCTGTGGTCCCGAGAATCTTGACCAGGGTCATGGAGTGTCCATGACCAATTCATGGCAAATTGCCTTCCCCCCTGGTACTATCTCTCTAGCCCCTGGCTTTTGTGATTTTATAAATAAAATAAATATTTCAGTTAGGAAGAACTGTAATATATACCACACATGAAGTATGAAGTATATAACAAGTATTGATGCAGTGCCAAAAAAAAAAAAAAAAAACCCAGACCATTGAAGAGGTCAGAGCAATAGTACAGTGGTTAGGGAGTTTGCCTGAACACAGTTGACCTGGGTTCAATCCCGGGCATCCTATATGGCTCCCAATCCCTGCCAGGAGGATCCCTGAGTGCAGAGACAGGGAATATGCACTGTGCACCGCCAGGTGTGGCCCCAAAACAGAACCAAAAAAAAAGACCATTTAAATAATAGAAGCCTGGGCCAGAGTGATTGTACAGCAAGGGAGGGCACTTGCCTTAGATGTGGCTGACTCAGGTTTGATCCCCAGTATCTCATATGATCCCCAAGCACACCAGAAGGAGTTCCTGAGCACAAGTCAGGAGTAAGCCCTAAACACTTCCGGTTTCCAGGTGTGGTCCCCAAATAAAAACAAAAAATAAGAGAGAAAACCAATACAGGATATATGCCTCATTAAAAAAAAAAGGAGAAGAGACAGGCCAGACACACAGCTGCGCTGCTCAACCCACATGGAGCAGCCCATGGAGAACGGGAAGGCAAAAATGGCTCGATCCCTAGTCCGGTTCAATACAGCTCCTAGTGTCAGCAGACATGTGGGCTGATGTGGCCGCACCAGTGGACTTGGAGCTGGGATGGGGCTCCTCCCCTCCATCCCCTCCATCTCCATGTCCCAGCGGGTGTGGCTACGAGTCCCGAGCCACCACCACCAGCAAAGCCAGAGAAGAGACAGGCCAGACAGAGCCTGCCACGCCGCCAGGCTTAGATAATAACCAAGTTTTGGGCTAGGTCCTTCCCAGGATCTTGCCCATATGTACACTGTAATCATCATTGTGGTTGTAACAAATTTGGGGGCTGATGTGGGAGTGGGAGTGGGGTGACCTTGGCCAATGGTGGTCGTAGGGGCACATTGGTGGTGGGACATTGGTGGTGGGAATGGGGCACTGGAAGAGAGATGGGTGCTGGAACACTGAATGACTGAGACCCAAGTATGAACAGCTTTTAATTGTATATCTCACAGTGGTATAATAAAATTTAAAAAAAAAAAAAAAACTAAAAACTTGAAAGCCTGCATTGGTTAAAAATGCATAATAAATATAAAATGTAAGTCTATAAACACTGACTTAAGTAAAGTACGTATAAAACTACAGGAATTTCCCGAAATCATATCACATGTATCAATGTCCAGTAAAAAAATTTAATTTGCCATCGGGCTAAAAGGAGACTTAGGGACGTGTGTTTCCCAATGACACACGGAAACCTGAGCCCCATCTCTGCAGTGTGTATGTGGTAATGGATGCATGAAGGGAGAAGCTTGGCTCACAGGGGAATACACTGGGGTCCTTTGGGCTCAACAGGACCTTGTGCTGCTGGAGCTGACATATTTCTGGTCGCTAGGGAGATGTATCTGCCCCCACAGCGCTAGGTCTGTGCATTCCTGAAAAGCCTTCAGAGTCAAGGCAGAGAGACAGGGACATCTGGAATTACCACTGACCAATTCTAAATGGCCCTGCAGAATTCAGTGCTAAGAAACAGAGAGAGAGAGAGAGAGAGAGAGAGAGAGAGAAGAGACAGAGACAGAGACAGAGACAGAGACAGAGACAGAGACAGAGACAGAGAGAAATGGAAAGATAGACAAAGGGACAAAGGGAGAAGACAGCAAGGCTCCCCCATGCATCCATCTCAGGGTACACAGTCTCCTTGGTGATAGACAAGGGTCCCAGAAACCAGGTCACTCTTTCACTAGGGTCCTGTTCACCCACATATTACTGAGGTCTAATGTTTCATTATTTTCAGCAAGGGCATCTGTTAAAAACCCAGCAGCGATTGCTGTAGGGTAAGTGGTAACTCATTGGTCTTTGCTGGAGGATGGTAGAGTGGGGACATCCTTGGCTGTTCACATTTAAACCTTATGATTCCATTGGTAGTTTTAGGTGGTAGGATGTGGGTTGGAGACAGCACAGGGGTTAAGGTGCTGACCTTACATGCAGTTGAGCATGGGTTCATTCCTGGCACCACTTAGAGTTAGTTCCCCAGGAGCTTCCAGGAGTGATTCCTGAGCACAGAGCCGGGAGTAAGCCCCCTGAGCACAGCTGGGTATGACCCGAAGGGCAACAAGCTTAAGCATAATATTCCAAATGGTCGTGGCTAATACAAACTCTCTGCAGTAAGCTGGGACCATCCTTCCCTCCACGCCATCAACCATCTTATTGGAGGCATCACAGTGGCATTGGCATGGGCAATCATTCCCTGGTGAGTCATGCCATGGCACCAAGAGTTGGGGTATCCCTGTTCTGGGGCTTTTATCGCAGGCACCTGACTCCATACACAGCCTGTAAGCTACTTCTCTCACCTTGTCTATCCTGGGGCTCTACCCTAGAGTTGCCCAGTTTTTTTTCAATTGAATCACTGTGCAACAGACCATTACAAAGCTGCTCATGGTTGGGGTTCAGTCATACAATGTTCCAACACCCATCACTCCACCAACACACATTTCCCAATGCCAATGTGTCCCATTTCCCCTTCCCCCCTTTGCCCCATAACCTACCTCTATGGCAGGCTCTCTCTCTCTCTCTCTCTCTCTCTCTCTCTCTCTCTCTCTCTCTTTTTCTCTCTTCTTTTTGGGGTGGTAGCTAGTACTACTCTTTTACTTTTCAACTCTGGGGCTTACCTGTGAGAACACGACACATTTCCCATCAACCTGACAGAACCAAGGGACATCTATGAATTCTACTTGCCTTGTGAGGATGCAAATGAGCAGGAGGGACACTACGTAGTAGCGCCTCAGGCAGGGTCCATTTGACTTCTCCGCTGGTGCATAGTCCCACCACACCTGCCACAGCACCGACACATGCAAAAGCACAAGCCCACTAGAGGCAACAGGATAATGAAGAGAAGTCCCACGAAAACACAAATAAGAATCCCCAACTCGTAGGCGACAATCTGCAGTCAAACAGGAAAGAGAGGGGGAGATAGCACAGCTGGTAACATACCAAGTTACACATTCCCCAGGACACACACTTCATTTTCGAAAAGATATCCGAGTTTATGGACTGAACTTTCAGTGTGCGTGGCCCATTTCAGAAGCTCTTTCTGGAGACTTGGTTCATCGGAATAGGGGACCTCGCTTCCTTCAACTTCATGGAAAAGTATATAAAATAGGGCTTTGTTGCACGTGGTTCATGAACATCTAGCCTGAGCGGTATCTGGTTGACTTTTGTAGGGCATCATCAAGCCTGGCAGAAGTATTTGCGTAAGAATCAGCTCATTTAAGAACCTGGGCCACAAGGGAAGCTGTTCAGGATTCGGGCACAGGGCACACCTTACCTTGCCCTGGGTTCAGTTTCCCAAAAGCCACACAGGAAGTGCTAAAAGCACTTTGGAAGGGGTCAACACATGAAAAATTCAGTTAATGACAAGAGCTTAAGAAATTGAAAATCAGACCTAATTGTTTATTAAAAAAGCACACAAAAGCTAAGACATTCTGGGTGAGAGTTGCTCAGTCCCCACTACCCACTGGTGGATACTAAGTACACAACTTGTCAGGCCATTAGGAAAATGGCATATTTTGTCTGATGATGGATTGGTGACAAAGCAGCTGAGGAAGTGGCACTTCTAGACTGTGTCCATGAGCCTGAGCATGGCAGCTCGCATGTCAGACAGGCCTGGGTGCTGGGTGCTTGGGAGGCGGCTCCACACAGTCAAGGAAGGACCCAAGCCCAGGTTTCTGGTGAGGGCTGGCTTTCTTCGGGATGCCATTTTAAAAACATACAACTGGAAGAGGAAACCTGAGCATGCCCAGCTTACGTGTGCACTCACACACTGTCCCAGGGTCAGCTGTCTGCCAGAGTGGGGAAGTAACAGGTTAGCTTTGCACAGCCCAGCAAGGGGGCATACGAGAGAGCAAGTGGATCTGGAGGCGCAAGGAGCAAAGTCAAACAAAACACGCCTTAGTCCTGGGCCCAAAGCGGATGTCCGGAGAGAGAAAGCACTGGGCTGGGAGTCAGAGCAGCAGCTTTAATCCCTGGCAGGTGTGTCTAATTCCCGCCACTAGCAAAGGACATGCTAGCATCCGCCACAGGAGCATGTGGGGAGGGGGAAGATAATAACATTGATTACAGCCAGAAACGGTGGCCAGGCACACGGTAAATATCCGTGCAAGGGTGGTAACTGTGGGGGCAGAGGCTTCAGAGCACTGAGTCAGGGCCCATGTCAACAGTGTCTGCATGGCATGTGAAAGGTTAAAGCAAAAGCAGGGGACATGCTCCATTTCTCTACACGCCAACACCAGGTGCTCTTGCTGGCCCCAAGACCCACCCCTCTGGCCTCCTGGAGTTTCCATTCCTGGAGAACCCACAAATGAACCAATTGTAAAAACATAGCACCAGGGGGGCTGTAGAGATAGCACAGTGGGTAGGGTGTTTGCCTTGCATGCGGCAGACCCAGGTTTGATCGCCGGCATCCCATATGGTCCTCCAAGCACCACCAGGAGTAATTCCTGAGTGCAGAGCCAGGAGTAACCCCTGAGCATTGCCGAGTGTGACCCCCCAAAAAACATAGCACCAGATACCCCACAATCTTACTTATGTATATTTTGCTATCATGCATGCACAAATACTATCATTTATTTAGTTTTATAAGAGCCAGACCTGGCAAGTTGGGGGAGGGGATGTGAGGGTCTGGGGGTTCTCCCCAGCACAACCCTTGTGTTAGTCTTGTGTTTGGGGGACACCAAGGGAAGCCCAAGTGAAACATGGGTGCTAGGGATTGAACCCAAGGCCTGGTGCAGGGTAGGCCTGTACCCGTCCATTGGAGCCATCTTCCTAGCCTGTTCTTTATTGTGCTTTTTTTTTTCTGTTTGTTTTTTGGGCACATCCAGAGATGCTCAAGACTTATTCTTGGCTCTGCATTCAGGGATCATTCCTGGAGAACTTACTAAACCATAGGGGTGCCAGGATTGAACCTGAATCAGTCACATGCAGGGGCAAGGACCCTACCCACTGTACTATCTTTCTGGCCCGTTATTTACAATTCTTAAAGGGATGCAAACTTCAGTCTGGATCCCAGCAGACATGGAACCCAAATTCAGGAGCAGAGGCAGACTAAGGTATTTTGAGTTTCTCAAACTTCCTCTCCAAAGCTTGATGTTGGATATACAGTCTTTGCTACGCTACTTAAACATCCTGTCAGTCAGTGTTGGGAACCGGATGTGTCCTGCTGAGAGTTACCCTTCCTGTGTGGCAAGGAGGTAAAATAGTCTTGGATATATCAGTGGTAGATGATGCTGGAGAGAGAGCAGCAAGATGTCAACTTCCAAAGATGTGTTGGGGGATAGGAGAGAGACTCAGTGGGCGGTGAGCTCTGGGTAGGGGGAAACCAGGCTTCAATCCTTGGAACAGTGAGGTTTCCTGATCAATTCTAGGTGGGATCGGCCCTGAGCACCTCTGAGTGTGGCCTTGCCCCCACCCCCTTCCCAAAGTAACAAACAAAAATTAGAATCATCACAGTGGGAGACATAACAGAGCCTGGCAAGCTACCAGTGTTGTATTTGATATGCCAAAAATCAGTAACAATTATAAGCCTCATTTCCATGACCTGAAGGAATGGTTTGAGGCTCTTTGTATTCCTGAAGCAAGCAGATGGAACTTGGACTACACTAGCACGCAACAGGATGTTTGGAGATGTTACTGGTGCCCGCTCGAGCAAATCAATGAGCAACAGGAAAACAAGTGATACTAGTGATACAGTGGAGATGGCCATGGAAAACAGAAATTTCCAGCCAAGTGTTTCCCTAGGTGAAAGCCAGACACCCGCAGGGGAGGGGCGGGGGCATGTCACATGCACAGTGCAGAGACCTTTGCCTTTGCGTTTCCTCGGTTACCAAAAGAAAAAACGAAATTAAAGCAGGATCAAAGGGAAGGGCCCTATGACTCGTTGTCTGGCTCCAGACAAAGCAACATGACTCGGCAGACACAGATTTTTACCTTCAGAATCAAGACCGTGGTTTCTGGCTGAGGAGGTCCGAGCATTTGGAGGAGGTGTTTGTGCAAGCAGAGGCAGCATGGAATCCAAAAACAGAAAGGGTCTCATTAGCCACAGCCATTGGGGGATGGGGGAAGAAGGTCCACATGGAGAAAAGCCAGCGAGAGCAGAATTGGCCCAAGACAGGAATATGAAACTCGAGCGCTGATGAGAGAAACAGCCATTGGGAGAGCAGCAAGCTCTGGAATGACCATCTAAGCTGCCAGTTGGACTCCCTGAGAAACTTTTCGCTGGTATCTGAATCCCTATTGTCAGGGAGAACTTAGGGGGCGCGAGGGAAGACTCACAAATGCTGACACACCAAACGAGTGAACCTCATGAAACAGAGAAGCAGAGGGTCCTAGGGCTGGAGACTCCAGAGGCAGCACCTCAGAACCATCATTTCTAAAAAAGAAAAACCTGGTGATATCATTCTGGGCTTAAGAGGATTCCAAGGATTCCTGCCATTTCTAATTCAATTCTACTGTGGTTTCAGCAATCGAACCTGAGGCCTCACCTGCAAGGCAGGTGTGCTACCACTGACCCATAACCCGGCCAGTTTCATATTTCTTAAAGTTTTTCTGTATTCATCTGGCTTCCTGTCCCTAGCTCTTCCTCACTCTAACCCCCAGAAAGCAGCATGTACCCCCTCTCTTCCGAACCAGAGCCCTCTTCTGCTGCTGTCTTCTGGTGGGAAATATTCCCATCACGCTCCCCTGATGGAAACTCAAGTTTTAGAATGCATTTTGGTTCCTCCGGGAAACCTGAATTGATACTAGTGTCTGGGACTGGGGTGCACCCTACCACCTCACATTGCCACAGAACCCTCCACTTGCCCCCCATGGAGCCAGCAAGGTTGTGTCTAGCCAATTCTCTCCTAAAGGCCAGGTCCTGGACCAGTCAGAATCAGGCAAATGGATGAACGGAATGGGAGCGATTGCTTGACAGGCATTTGTCAACACTGGTAGAGAATTGGAGCCGGGCCAGTGATAGCGATGGACCAGCCCTGGTCAAGGAAACAGAGATGAGAAGAAAAAGCCAAATTTGCTCACTTTAGATGACTCTAGCCCTGGCCAAGGGAGCGAGAGGTGCTACATGCAGGCATATGAACATGAGACTTCCAAAAATTGTATTTTCTGTGGCAAAAAAAAAAAAAGCAGGTGGCTCCAGTGTGTTGCCTGACCCAGGAAAACCACGTCTGGCAGCGAAGCCTCAGATGGTAGATCTCAACAGATAGGATGGAAGAGCACTTAGGACCTTTTGATAACTGGGAGATGAGCCTCCACAATCTTTGAATTCCTACCAACTTTCTAGTTTGGCCTAATGTTTGTGTCACGGCAAGTCACACTGTTTCCAGGTGAGACAGCCTCTCCTGGGTTTCCTTCTTCAGTTTGTTTCTACCTTCCAGCACTGTGGTGTTTAAAGTTCTCAGACACTTCGCTCCTCAGCCTTGCCTCAGCCTGGCCCCCTGAGCTCTCCAATAGAGGTTCCCGTGACTCTTCCCAGAGGCACAGAGCTGAGGGCTCCACCCAATCTCTCCCCTGAGTGGCCCTGAACCCCTTGTCTCTTCCATCTGTACCCAGAGCCCAGCTTCATGTCTCTTGTCAAAGGGAGAACTGGGGGGCATCTCTGTGGCCCCATTCCCTATGGGTCAAAGCCCCACCTGCCCCTGGCTTGTGTCCTCACCACCCGCCCTGGACAGGCTGCCCTCCTGGGACCCTGCTGTCACCACCTTCCCCAGTCCCTACTCCAGGTCAGTTTCTGCTGTGGGGGCAGGTCCTGGTCTAATATGCACGAGTTTCACAGAAGGTTTCCTTCCTTGGAAGCCATGTTTCTGTTTCTTCTGAGGACCACATTCTGGAAAATTGAGACCATGAGGTCCCTGGAAGCCCAGTGCCTTGAGGTCATCTCTCAGTGTCCATGTGCCTCCCTGGGCCCCATGTCCTGTCATTGCACCAATGGGAACCATCACTCAGATGCGTGAAGAAGGTCCACAGCTTTTCTCACTGTCTTGATAAGTGCTTTCCAGCCGGGAAAGGACAGAACATAGGCCTGAGCCCCTAATCCTGAGGGAACTAAGAGCCTGAGAGACAGTCATTGGCGTTTCATTATGCTTGAATTGAGGGCCACCAGCTGTTTCAGGGAGAGCCTCCCTCCCTAGACAGACGAGTTCGCATGTGAGGCAGAGATGTGCCAGGTTCTCCTACTGGCTCCTGAGATCCTGCCCTTCATGCCCTGGTGCTGTCCACCTCCCTGTCCTCCCCCAACTGGTCTCCAGCTCTGCTCAAGGTCATGCTCCTCTCTCAACTCCTCCTCCAGCCCAGAAAGCAGCAGAGCCAGGGCGACAGTTGGCCCTGTCCATGTACACCACATCCCGCACACACATGTTAGCCCTGGTCAGCCACACCCCACACACATGTTAGCCTTGGTCAGCCACACCCGCTACACACATGCCAGCCCTGATCAGCCATACCCCACACATGCATGTTAGCCCTGGTCAGCCACACCCCACTCATGCATGCCAGCCCTGATCAGCCATACCCTGCACATGCATGTTAGCCCTGGTCAGTCACACCCCACACATACATGCTAGCCTTGATCAGCCACACCCCATACACGCATGCCAACCCTGGTCAGTCATCTCCTGCACGCATATTAGCTTTGGTCAGCCATACCCCACACATGCATGCCAGCCCTGATCAGCCATACCCCGCACACACATGTTAGCTTTGGTCAGCCACACCCCACACATGCATGCCAGCCCTTATCAGCCACACCTCACACATGCATGTTAGCCCTGGTTAGCCACACCCCACACATGCATGCCAGCCCTGATCAGCCATACCCCGCATTCACACATGTTATCCCTGGTCAGCCACACCCCACACATGCATGATAGCCTTGATCAGCCACACCCCGCACACATGCTAGCCCTGGTCAGTCACACCCTGCACACACATGCCAGCTCTAGTCAGCCTCTTTCCGACAGGCCCAGAGGTTCTTTCCTCATAGGAACTGTTTGTCACTAACTCTTCATGTGCTTGGATGTTTGTTTTGGGGGCTGACCCAGGGGTTTCTTGGGGCCCTGTGGATGGCGGCGCCCTCCTCACTGGACCATCACTCAGGCATTGGTTCTTCTGTTCCTCTTTGTTCTTCTACATGTTGCACATAAGCTCCTTCTCTTTCATTTTTCTTTTTTTTTTCTTCCCTCCCTCCCTGCCTTTTTTATCTTATTTTCTTTTCTCTTGGGGTCAGCTATATGCTAGCAAGTGCCCTACCTGCTGTACTATTGCTGTGAGCCTATTTCTCCTCAAGTGCTCACACAGAGTAAGATCGAGCTATTTTGAACAAACTTTCTTTGAAACCCAAATAATGTCACACTACCCTGAGGATTATTCAAAGTGTTTGCTTGGAGAGTTCTCCCTTAGATGAAAAGCGAACATAATAATACATCCTTTCAGAAGATACTTTTCCATTTATTAATTTATTAATTTGCTAATCTATTTAATTATTCAATTGTTTATTTGTTTATTTAATTGAGCTACCGTAAGATTCACAGTTACACAGCTGCTCATGATTGGGTTTCAGTCACACAATGTTCCACACCCATCCCTCCACCAGTGAACATTTCCCACCTCCAGTGTTCCCAGTTTTCCTCCTGCCACGCCTGCTCCCAGCCTGCCTCTATGGCAGGCACTTCTCTCTCTCCCTCTCTCTCTCTCTCCTCCTCCTCCTCCTCTGCCTCCCCCTCCCTTTCTCTCTCCCCTTTTGGGCATTATGGTTTGCGATACAGGTACTGAAAGGTTATCATGTATAGCCCTTTACCTACTTTAAGCACTCAGTTCTTGTCCAGAGTGATAATTTCCAACTGTCATTGTCACACTGGTCCCTTCTCTCTCCTAAATGCCCATAAAAACAACCAAACAAACTAACAGCTGCCCTTAAAAATGTTTCCCCCTTGGGGCCAGAGCGATAGCCCAGCAGGTAGGGCATTTGCCTTGCACACAGCCGGCCCATGCCAGCCCGGGTTCAATCCATGGCATCCCATATGGTCCCCCTGAGCACTGCCAGGAGTAATTCCTGAGCAAAGAGCCAGGAGTAACCCCCTGAGCATCACGGGTATGACTCAAAAAAAAAAAATGTTTCCCCCTCCCCCAATAGTATAACATCCAAGGCAAGAGAAATGGGTCAGGAGGACAGGTTAATCGTTGGAAGCTGCCACAAGTGTGTGTAGGGAAAAGGGCAGTGAACTATCTGTTATTTAAAAGGAGTTTCTTTACAATAACCTATCAGTGTTTTTACTGAAAACCATGACATCCTACAGGAGAGAGAGAGAATAAGAGAGAGAGAGAAGAAGAAGAGGAGAGAGGAGGAGAAGGAGAATGAAGGAGAAGGAGGAGGAGAAGGAGGAGGAGGAGGAGGGAGTAGGAGGAAGAGAAGGAGTAGTAGGGAGGAGGAGGAGAAGGAGAAGGAGAGGGGAGAAGGAGGAGGAGGGAGGAGGAGGAGAAGGAGAAGGAGGAGGGAGGAGAAGGAGGAGGAGGAGGAGGAGTAGGAGGAGGGAGAAGAAGAAGGAGAGGGAGAAGGAAGAGGAGGAGGAGGAGAAGGAGGGAGGAGGAGGAGGAGGAGGAGAAGGAGAAGGAGAGGGAGAAGGAGGAGGAGGAGGAGAGGAGAAGGGAGGAGGAGGAGGAGGAGGAGGAGAAGGAGAAGAAGAAGAAGAAGAAGAAGAAGAAGAAGAAGAAGAAGAAGAAGAAGAAGAAGAAGAAGAAGAAGAAGAAGAAGAAGAAGAAGGTGATGATGATGATGATGATGATGAAAAGTGCCCCACATGCTGTGGGGGTGTGGGAGGAAAGTTGGGGACATTGGTGGTGGGATATGACTGAAACTCAATCATGAAAAACCTTGTAACTGTGTATCTCACTGTGATTCAATTTAAAAACAAAAATCACACAGCTTAGAAAGGTGAAGATTGTTTCAAGTACCACTTTTGAAATTTCTTCTGTAGTTCAAATGTGATTTACAAAGGGTTTTCATATTCCATAACAGCTATTAGTGCAAAAGAAATATTACTAAATTCATAGATTAAATAATTGTTCAAAAGATTTTCTTTCAAGTCTGTCCCCAATGTTTTCCCCACCATTTTTTAAAACAAATATGTCAATAAAAATTACCGTGTCATGACTGGAGTTGAAATCAAACTTGCTCTGAATAAGTGTTTTTATAATATCTAGGAGGTAAAAAAAAAGAAAAGTAAGACATTAACAAGATTGTTTTCAGTAAACACACAAAATGCACATTTAGAAACATTCATCTAAATAGTATTCTTGTTATTTTATTCTTATTTCCTCTTCGGGAGGGATGATTAAGTCACACCCAGCTCTGCTTGGGGTTTAGTTCTGGTTCTGTGCTCAGGAATCGCTCCTAGTGGAGTTGAGGGGCAGGGGGATGCGGGGGATGGAACCAGGGTCAGCCGCATGGGAAGAAAACACCCTCCCCACTGTACTGTCTTGTTGGCCTGAGTATTCCTCCTCCTCCTCCTCCTCCTCCTCCTCCTCCTCCTCCTCCTTCCTCTTCCTCTCCTCTCCTTCTCCTTCTCCTTCTCCTTCTCCTTCTTCTTCTTCGTCTTCTTCTTCTTCTTCCTCCTCCTCCTCCTCCCCCTCCTCCTCCTCCCTCCTTCCTCTTCCTCTCCTTCTCCTTCTCCTTCTTCTTCTTCTTCTTCTTTCTTCTTCTTCTTCTTCCTCCTCCTCCTCCTCCTCCTCCTCCCTCCTCCTCCTCCTCCTCCTCCTCCTCCTCCTCCTCCTCCTTCTCCTTCTTCTCTTTCTCCTCCTCCTCCTCCTCCTCCTTCTCCTTCTCCTTCTCCTTCTCCTTCTCCTCCTCCTCCTCCTCCTCCTTCTTCTTCTTCTTTTTTTGGTCAACCCAGCAATGCTCAGGGGTTACTCCTGGTTCATTCAGAAATTATTCCTGGCGATGCTCGGGGCACCATATGGGATATGCTAGGGATCGAACCTGGGTTGGCTGTATGCAAGGCAAATGCCCTTCCTGCTGTGCTATTGCTCCAGCCCCAAGTATTTTTGGGTCACACCTAGCGACACTCAGGGGGTCACTCCTGGCTCTTCACTCAGGAATTACTCCCTGGCAGTGCTCAGGGGACCATATGGGATGCTGGAGAATTGAACCTGGGTCGGCTTCATGAAAGGCAAATGCCCTACCTGCTGTGCTATTGCTCCCGCCCCTATTCTTATTTCTTAAGCAGTCAAATAATAGGATGAATGAAGCTCCCTCAAATAACTTTGAAGAAAAATGGTTTTGGGGTTTTTCGTTTCAGTTTTTTGAGGGGCAGGTACACCTACCTGTGCACAGATTTACTTCTCACCCTGTGCTCAGGGGTCACTCCTGGAAAGCCTTGGGGGAACCATATGTGGTGATAGAATGAAATCTTGATCGGTCATATGCAAAGCAAGAGCCATATCCAGCTCTCCGTGTTGTACTATGTCTGAGGAGCCAGGGTAAATATATAATATGATATGATATGATATGATATGATATGATATGATATGATATGATATGATATGATATGATATGATATGATATAATATGCCTGTGAGTGGTGGACTGCAGAGACCACCAGACATATTATATTATATATAATATATAATATAATATATCTGGTGGACTCACAGACATGGGGCAGAGCTGCTACTGGCTCTCCTCTGTGACCAGCCGCTCACTAGGCGCCTGGGAGGGATGGTGGGTTCTAGCCCTGGCCCACCACCCCAGCAGAGCCTCGCAACAAGCCAGACGACCCCCCCACTCCATGAGGGTCTCCATTTTCCACATCCAGATTTCTCTCTCGTCAGACCTCCACCCAGCAAACCAGCCTATCAGCGCCCGGCTCATCAAGTTCCACCCTGCAGCAGTCTTTCTTAAATCTGGCTCAGGTATGCTGGTCCAGAGACTTGCAGACATGGGGCAGAGCTGCTACTGGTTCTCCCCCGTGACCAGCTGCTCACGAGGCGCCGGGAGAGGATGGTGGGTTCTAGCCCTGGCCCACCACCCCAGCAGAGCCTTGCAACAAGCCAGATGACCCTCCACTCCATGAGGGCCTCCATTTTTCCACATCCGGAACTTCTCTCTTGTCAGACCTCCACCCAGCAGACCAGCCTATCAGCGCCCGGCTCGCGGCGCATAAGCGGCCGCAAGGTTCATCAATAAATGCTGGACTTAGAGATGCCTACAAGAATATGCTACCTGCACGGCAGAGCCTGACAAGCTACCCGTGTTGTATTTGATATATATGCCAAATACCAGTAACAATTATAGACCTCATTCCAGAATGGATTGAGGCTCTTTATGTTCCTGGAGCAAGCAGATGCCTTGGGCTCTACTAGCATGAGACAGGACATATGGAGATGTTACTGGGGCCTGCTCGAGCAAATCGATGATGAATGGAAGAAAGTGATAATATAATATAATATAATATAATATAATGTAATGTAATGTAATGTAATGTAATGTAATGTAATGTAATGTAATGTAATATAATATAATATATCATATTATATCATATATTATATATATTATATTATATTATATTATATTATATTATATTATATTATATTATATTATATTATATTATATTATATTATATTATATTATATTATATTATATTATATTATATTATATTATATTATATTATATTATATTATATTATATTATATTATATTATCACTATATCACTGTCTTCCGTTCATCATCGATTTGTTTCAGCCGCCCCAGTAATATCTCCATATTTCCTGTTCCCTCCCAGAGCCCAAGGCATCTCCTTGCTCCAGGAACATAAAGAGCCTCAATCCATTCTGGAATGAGTTCTATAACTGTTACTGGTATTTGGCATATATATCAAATACAACACGGTAGCTTGCCAGGCTCTGCCGCAGATAGCATCCCTTGTAGGCCTCTCTAAGTCCAGCATTTATTGATGAACTGCACGGCCGCCAAGCGGCCACACGAGCCAGACGCTGATAGGCTGGTCTGCTGGGTTGGAGGTCTGACAGAGAGAAGTCCGGATGTTGGAAAATGGAGGCCCTCCTGGAGTGGGGTCGCCTTTGTCTGCTGGGATGGTGGGCCAGGGTTAGACCTCACCATCCCTCCCGGCGCCCGTGAGCAGCAGCTGGTCACAGGGAGCCAGTAGCAGCTCTGCCTGGGTAAGCCACAGCTTTGTCCTGGGTAAGCCACTAACAATATACTATACTATACTATACTATACTATACTATACTATACTATACTATACTATACTATACTATACTATACTATACTATACTATACTATACTATACTACTACTATACTATACTATACTACTATACTATACTATACTATACTATACTATACTATACTGTATTATACTATATAGTGTAGTATATTAATTATATTAATTATATTATATTATATTATATTATATTTATTATATTATATATGTGTGTGTATATATATATTGCTTTTTGGGTCACACCCAGCAATGTTTAGGCGTTACTCCTTCTCTGCACTCAGAAATTACTCCTGGTGATGCTCAGGGTCATATGGGATGCCAGAGATTGAACCTGGGTGGGCCACATATAAGGCAAATGCCCTCCCTGCTGTGCTATAGCTCCAGCCCCCTTTTGATTTCTGTGTATTGCAACTGCTTTGTTGGTCTGGCTGAGAGATTAGGATTCTGAGACTTCACTCAGTGAAAGAATCCTCTGCAGATTATTCTTATATCTTTTATTACTTTTTATTTATTTGTTTTCTTTTTTGGGTCACACCTGGCAATGCTCAGGGGGTAACTCTTGGCTCTGCACTCAGGAATTACTCCAGGCAGTGCTCGGGGAACATATGGGGTGCCAGTGATCAAACCTGGGTCTACCGCATGTGAGATAAACGTCCTACACATTGTGTTATTGCTCTGGCCTCAGATTTTTTTATTTTTACAGACTGAAAAACCTCTATTTGTTTAAGTATGCTGAATGACATGGGTGTCATTCATAATATGTTACCATTGGGGAGCCTGGTATGGGTCAGAGTGGAATGGGGTTGCATTCAGGCTCACCACTTCTGGGTAAAGATTCCTGGGTAAGCCTCTAACAGCTATGAGCAGCCTCGCTCTGCGACACTCTCTAACTGCCCCTAATGGGCTTTTGGGTTCAATGTTACTTGTGGGTTCAGTCATCTACTGAGGGGATTGGAATGGACTCCTGCTCGGATGAGGGAACAGGTGTGCTAAGAACTGGAATAGCACAAAGCAATGGTGGCGAAGACTAGAGTAATTTACAACTATCATACACACTGCAACCATCATGATATTCACCATTGCCATGAGCTCGGGATCATATAAAGTCAGTTATACTTACAGATATTCCTGATGAGTCATTATTTCATTTAACTTTCAACCTGAGTTTTTGTTTTTGATTGTTGTTGTACATAAGAGAATGAATTCACAGATCAGTCACTTCTAAGGCCCACTCGAGCAAACCCTTCAGAAAGAGCCTGGGGCCGGAGAGATGGCTCAGAGGGTTGGAGTATATTCTAGGGTATGAGACCCAGCTTCAATCCCTGGCACCAAATGGTCACCCCAAGCACCTGTGGGCACTGTGAGGTGTGACCCTCTCAGACAAACAAGACATCTTTGGGGTTGGAGAGAGAACAAGAGGTTTCCTGTCGCTCCAACACATGGGGTCTATGGATGGTGAAAGAGCCAGCCAATCACCCAACCCACCCATTGCGCACCGAGACAGGGAAGGGAAAGGTCCCTTAAGGGAGAGTGAGTATGTGAGCCATACGAAAAGACAAGCACTCTGGGAGCCTCTTCGGAGAGATGACTCATTTTATTACTGACTTTATATGCCTTAACAGAAGAAATGGGACAAAGGAAAACACATTGGGGAGGGATTTCCCACACAAGCCCATAAACAGTTAAACAAGGAGCTTTGACTTAGAATGGGGAACTGGGTGTCTTGACTTTTCATTCTCCCTGGCTGGCAATTAACTCACTCGATAGTCCCTGGCTAGGCACAATAACCGGATGTTGCAGCCTGCTGAAAGGAGAGAGAAGAGGGGGGCCCTGCTCGAGGAGGGGCCACCTACCACTCATCCACTTGGGCCAAGTCTCAAGGGCTCACCGTCGACCCCAGCTGTTCCTCCATCATCCCTGCAGAGCCCCACAAATTCCCAGCACTGCATGTCTCCTGAGCACTATTGGCAGTAACTTGAGAGCAAGAGCACAGAGCTGCCAACTCAACCTTGGAGAACCACCTAATATCACACTATGTATCCCACCCCCCAACACACACATATATACACAAAAGAAACAAAAAGAGCACTTGAGTAGTGGATTTGGGCTATGAGCTACACTAAATTCCATGGCAGTGCTTTTGCTTGCAAGGAAATCGAAGAGAGGGGCTGGAGTGATAGTCCAGCAGGTAGGGTGTTTGCCTTGCACGGCGCCGGCCTGAGCCGGCCTGGGTTCAATCCCCGGCATCCCATATGGTCCCCGAGCACCGCCAGGAGTAATTCCTGAGTGCAGAGCCAGGAGAAACCCCTGAACATTGCTGGTGTGACCCAAAAAAAGCAAAAAAAAAAAAAAGAAAGAAAGAAAAGAAAACCCAAAGAGAATGGTCTATGGTCATTCACACTTGGGCAGCAACCTGGAGGACATTTTCTCTACAGCAATGGAAGTGGAGCCTCCAACATCAAGAAAGCAGTAGATAACACTTGCTGCTGCTGCTACTGATGATGATGACACTAGAACTTTGAAGCAAAACCAGAGTTTTTCATCTGTACTGTTGTTGGGTTTCACCACCTTCCACGGGTCCTATCGGTCGCACCTGCTCAGCATTTGTCCAGATGTGTGGATGTGGGCAAAGAGATCAGAACCAGACTGAAGAAACCCTTTCCGTACTCAAATACTTGAAGACCCCAAGCCCGGCCACAGATATATGTATAGTTTTTCTCTGCTTAAAAACTATATATTTAGGGCCCATCACCTCTGGGGGGTCCCGGAAACAGCCGGATGAGAGTCGCCCACCGAAATAGCCGCCACCTTCACTGTCCCGGCGCTGGGATGCTACCTCAAGACGCTGGGATGCTACCTCAGCACCAGGCTGATAATGCATCAGATTAACAGAGCAAACGAAGTTCGAGCCCTGGTAGGCAGCTCCCAGAAGCGCGGAATCACTGAGAATTCGTCAGATGGAGTCAGGGGGTTGGCCATTCCCCCTCCATTTTGTTGAGCCTGGTGGCCCCCGCCCAGGAGCTGCCCTGGGGCGACCAGCCATAGCATGCAGTCTCAAATGCGGCTGGGAAAGCTGGAACTCCACTCTCCCCAGGCTCAGCTGACCATGGGGCTCCCAGGAGGACAGATGGGTTTTGGGAGTGGGCCCATCACCTCTGGGGGGTCCCGGAAGCAGCTGGATGAGACTCGCCCATCACACTAGCCACCGCCTGTCTTTTTTAGGTGTAACCCAAAAAAGCAATAAATAAATAAATAAATAAATATTTTATTATTCCACTGTTAGATATACAATTACAAGATGTTCATGTTTGAATTTTGGTTCTACAGTGTTCCAACACCCATCCCCTCCACCCCTGCCCATCTCCCATCACCAATGTCCCCACCTCCCCCCTTCCCCAGCCTGCCTCCATGGCAGGTTCTTTATCTCCTTTCTCTCTTTCTCTCGCTCTCCTTATCACTTCCCTTTCTTACACATTGTAGATTGTAATATATTCTAGAACATGATTGGTTCTACTAGTTTGATGTACCGGGTTTGGACCACAAAAATGGAGGCTATTATGGTGAGCAAGATTCATCCAGCTGCTTCTGAGGCCCACTCCCAAAACCCATCTTGCCTCCTGGGAGCCTCATGGTCAGCTGAGCTAGGGGAGAGACGGATGGAAGTTCTCCCTCATGCATCTGAGTCTCTGAATCATGGCCAAGAGCCCCGAGGCAGTTTGTGGGCAGAGCCACCAGGCCTCTGGGATGGGCCAGAGAGGGGAAGGAGTACCCCAGCTCCATCTCCAGGAATGCCCGGTGACTTCTGCCTCTGAGAGCTGCCTTCCTGGGCTCGAACTTGACTGCTCTGAGCTGGTCTTGAGATCAGCATCTCTCTTGCATGGGTTCTGATGAGCTGTGGGGTCTGGACCATGAAAATGGGAGCTATTATGGTGAGAGAGTCTCATCTGGCTGCTTCTGAGGCCCTACAGAGGTGATGGGCCAACACCCAAAACCGATCTTCCCTCCTGGGAGCCTCATGGTCAGTTGAGCTAAGGGAGAGCCGGATGCCAGATGGCAACTCTCCCCCGTGTGTCTGAGTCTCTGCATCATGGCCAAATAGCAATTTTTTTTTTTTAATAAAGAGGACATCCCCAATGGTGTCTGGGATATCTGAGAAGTCCAGAAACACAGACACACAATACACACACACACACACACACACACACACACACACACACACACTCCCAGGTGTTAATTTTTTAGAGGTGTTGGCATCACACAGAGTGTGAAAAAGCAACTAAACTTTCTTTCTCTTATCTCTGTTTTCTTTTTCTTCTTTTTCTTTCCCCTCTCCTCCCCTCCCATATTTTCCTTCCCATCCCTGTCCTCTGTTTTTATCCTGCTGTGTTCCTGGCTCAGTGCTCAAAGATCACTCCTGGCTGACCTCGGGAGCCGCATGTCATGCCAGGGTTTGAGTGCAGGTCAGCCACATGCAAGGCAAGTGCCCAGCCTGCTGTATTTTCTCTCCAGCCCCTACTACCCCACATAGGGTAGCATAATGTTTAAAAGCAGTATTCAGGAACAGCTTGTGTCTAATACATTGTGTGAGAGCCACACTGTTTACTGCCTGGCCCTTTCCAGACCCTGAGTGCTCTGCAGAACCCCAGGCGGCCCTGCTTCCTTCGGTCTGCTGTTTCATTCCCCCAGCCCTTCTGCAGGAGGGAGCAACCAAGCCTGCTGAGTTCCATCTAAAAACATACAGGGCAGGCTGGAGACACGAGACCAAGAACACAGAGAACGGTACCTGGGGAGATCACTCTAGACTCTGAAGACACAAGCAGAAATGCACAGGTGACCACAGAATTTTGCATGTGAAGAACTGAGCTGAAGGAGTTTGAGCAGCGAGGCCCAGGGTGCCAGGACCGCTGACAACGTGCAGTCAGGAATGGGGAGCTGGGGTTCTGCAGCAGAAGGAGGAAGCGGAAAATCTTGGCTGCTGTCTTATGACTCTCCATCCTCTCAAAACCTGAGCTGGAATCTAGGCCTGGGTCTGGTCAGGTCTCCAAAGAAGGTGATGAAGGCACACATATATAGCCCTGGGCCAGGACATAAGCTGCAACATTCAAAGCGAGAAGTGGTGGGCAGACAACTGCCGGGGCAAGGACATGAGCTGCCCCTCCATGGCAACGTGTCTGGCCACACGCAGGTGCTTACCCAGAATTCACACAGAGAGCAAATTTGCTCCAAAGATGAATGAAACCTGGTCTATGGTGCACGGTGCCCAAATTCATGAACCATGATGCTGAAGTCAAGGTGAGGACCCTGGAACTATGATTACAGGAAACAGCACTTGTCATGCAAAGCCTCAGCAGACACCAGATGGGTTGGTGGTGGTGGCAGTTTTACTTTGGCACAACACCCCGTAGTTTCATGATCTACTCGTTGCCTCCATGATCAGAGGTCACTCCTGGCTGTGCTCAGGGGACCTGCTGTGACCGAGATGAACTGATCCAGGACCTCCCTGCATGCAGAGCATTTGCTTCTGCCCACATGGCTCTCGCCAAGTGCCAAGGAGTGCCAAAGTCCTCTCCAGGCCAGGTCTGATCCCACCAGGAATGACTCTGAGCAGTCAATAATCTCTGAGCACTGCCAGTGTAGCTCCCTCCTCAAAAACAAACAAGGAGTGACATGACATAGTAACCTCAAGGCAAGCAGATGGCAAAGAGGTCACTGGAAGGAACCTGACCACCTCACAGAAGACAAATAACTAAGCACCAGGGAAGAAAAAAAAGACCAAAGAAGCAGAAGCAAACTTCTCTGACAGATAACCAGGAGTAGGATGAATGGCTGAATCCTATGCTGGCTTTTCCTAACACCCATACAAGCCACCATACTGAATTCCATAGAGATTGGAGCTGTTTGCATTACCACCAACAGTGTATGTGGTGGGCGCCCTTTTCACACCACAGCCCTGCTAATGTGTGTCTCTGGTCTATGTCATATGGGCCATTCTCTTTTTTCCCCTGACATAATATCTCGGTCCAGTTCTGAATTGCTTTTTCCTAATAGCAAGTGCCATTGAATTTTTGAAGGAATAGAAAGTTTTTCAAAGCAAACTACTTCCATGAACAAGCTTCCAACACTCCCCTGACTATCCTCAAGAAAAACAAACTACACAGAAAGACATAGCTCTTAATCATCAAGCTCAAACTTCCAGGTCCTGGAAGTCTCAGTCCAATTAAACCTTTTCTGGCAGCAGATGGATGAGCTGAAGCCACGTTCCTGGCATTGGAACAGGCAGTATTGGGCATTTGCCAAAACCTGAAAAAGAAGGAAACTGAAATTCGTGAAACTTTCAGGGGTGCCTGGGAAAATAAAAGGAAACCACTGGAAAAGAAATCATGAAAAATTCACAATATCAGAGTCCAGCTGGTCCCATCAAGTATCTGATTCAGGCAAAATATCCTCTGACAGCACCAGGCTGATAATGCATCAGAATCCATATTTTTTTTAGCCACTGTGTGTCCCACGGTCTGCTGACGCCAGCTGAGCTTCATGCTGCCCAGGAATCTCTTGGGTTTATCTTCAATACACATGATTCATTTTGCTTGTACTTGTTGATTCAATTGCAAAGTTAATTAAATATCATGTAAACAGATAAAGCATGACTACAAAACATCGAATGTTGCTGTTTATATAAACTCTTATGTGGAATGTTGGTAAAAAATTCAGCAAAAAAGTAGAGTTACATAAAAAGGATAAAAAGACTAACATGGGGGGACGGGAGTGACTACACAGTGAAAGCTTTGCCTTTGTAACGTAGCCAATCTGGGTTTGATCCCCGCGCATCCCATATGGTACCCTGAGAAACTGCCAGGAGTAATTCCTGAGTGCAAGGCCAGGAGTAACACCTGAGCATTGCCGGGTATGACTCCAAAATGGAAAAAATGAATGAATTAATGAATAAGCCGGGACATGTAGCTGGGTGGCAGAGCACTTGCCTTGCATGTTTGCTGTCTTGGGTTTAATCCCCTGGCACTGCTAAATAAATAAATAAATAAATAAATAAATAAATAAATAAATAAATAAATGGATAAATAAATGGATAAATAAATAAAAAAAGAAAGAAAGAAAAATTAAAGAAAAGAAAAAGAGTTGTTGAATTCAACGTAGGGGAGCCAACTATGAAATCTTAAAGAGAAAAATCAGTTTCTTAAAAAAAAAGAATAAAAACTCCAACATTGCATTTGCTTTTCGAATTCTTGTTACTTAAATACAACCCAAACTGGAAATCTTGAATACAACCCAAACCGGAAACCATAAAAGTCCTGTCACTGAGGAAATCGCTGTCTGGAGACTCACTTACCATTATGGTTGCTGGGTGGGGAATTAGGGCTGCAGAAATGCAGAGCCCCCCTTGGTGAGGCGATGAGCCTGATGACACTGAACATCACGGCTTTGCTGGGACCCTCCCGGTGAGCTGAGGAAGCAAAGCCATCAACCCCGGGAGTGCCAAGACCCTCTGAGGGAGAGACGGATGGAACATTTGAGGCAGAGAAGAAATCACCAAGATGGCTGAATGTGACCATTCTGGGGCTGGTGTGACTGTGCACAAGACCTGGAAGGCCTAGACACAGTGCGTGCAAGTGCCCCTGAGAGGGCCTGGAGCAGGGCAGGGAGCTGGAGAAAGTTCCCTGGGTGGCACAGGATTATGGCAGCAGGCATGAAGTCCATCCCCCTTCCAGAGCCCAGGGCCACGGCAATACTGCACGGCCTAAAGGGGAGAGGGCGGGAAGCTCCTCTGACCTCAGGACATATCTGATAGCCCCTGATGCCAGGGAGAGGGGAGACATACTAGGCAGCTGCCACTTGAACCACACTCCGCTTCAAGACCACTAAGGAGTCAGAGTTGGCGGCATACAGGAGCATGGATAAATTTCTGCCTCTGTCTCCAACGCAAGGTTGGATCCACATAACCGAGAACGAGCCAGGCACCAGTGAATAAGCACCTCCACCATGAGTAAAGGGGCATGAGCTTGGGCAGAGCCCTTCGCCCACAGCAGCTGAGAGGCAGGATGGATCCAAAGCCCAGGTGGAGCAGGGGCATTCAGTAAAACCCTTGGGCAGGCCAAGCCCACCCTCTACACACGGGAACAGCCATCCACACTGGAGGAATCAAAAAACCGTTGCAGGTTTGGTAAAACAACCAACAGCCCCACTCTTTACTGGAAGGGTAAACCAACCTCAGAAGTGGCACATGGGTGGAATGCCCACAAACAGGTCTCAAGACTACACAGTCCGTGCTGTGTGGCTCAACAGATGGTGTCCATCATTCAAGCATAAATTACAAGACAATAACAAAATGACACGGGGAGTGGGGGGAATGATGGCCCATTGTCAGCAAAAGAAAGAGACCCAGAGACAATCCAGATGTTAGGACTTCAGACAGGAACTTAAAAGCATAAAGAGATAATTAAAAGAGCTGCTGAGTGGATTTGTGTCTCTTTATCAGGGTAAAATGGGAATTTTTCTAATTTCCCTTATTTACTAAATTAAATCAACCATTAATTTAGCCTCTCATTCACTAAATTTAACCAGTCATTATCATGCTGAATAAGGGAACTCTAATGTTAAAATTAACTCAAATTGTTTTTTCCCCACTATTAATCAGTCCATTGAATTCTTAATTCGCTAAGAATTATAAGAACCTTTCTTGCTAGGTCCAAGTCTTGATTCCTGTCTTCCCTCATATTCTAACTTTCTCAGAATATATCATTATTACTGGGGAGTGAGGGGTGATCACCCCTGGTGATGTTAGGGGACAACTCTGAGCTCCAGGTTCCTTCTCTCTCTCTCTCTCTCTCTCTCTCTCTCTCTCTCTCTCTCTCTCTCTCTCTGCAGTGCTGAGGAATCATGTAGTACGGGGGCACAAACCTGAGCCTCCCACAAGCCAAGAGTGTGCTTCAGAGCACTTTAGAGAAGGGAGGGGAAAGAGAAGAGAATGCCGATGGACAGCCTGACCTCTCTTTGGGGGCTGAGCTGAGTACCCTGTGGGCAGAGGGAGAACTTAGAGCTGACTCAGAACAAGCTTCTGGCTCTGCCTCTAAGACCTCAAGGGGTGGGGTTGATTAATATGTGTCCTATTATAAAAGTTCCCTTGGCCACAATTTCATCTATGAACTGAGCAATCGCAAAACTAAGACTTCACCAAAGAGATGACAGAGGACACGAAGTGAGGGTCCCACAGTCTTTTTCCAGCATTCTGGAAGCAGATGCGTTCTCATTCCCACAGAGAAAGCGGTGCTTGGGAAGCTTGGGTGGGCAGCACGGGACCACTCCACTCAGGAGAGAAGGAGCAGGGATTCACACTCAGGGTCACTTTAATACTTCAGCCCGGGTTTTGCCATTGGACAGGCCTGTGATCAGGATCAGGGGCTGCAGCCCACCCCCTGTGGACATGCCTCAATACTGACTTGAATCTGTTTCTATCCCTTCATCTGCAAAACGACCTAACTTGGGAAATCACACTAAGCAATGTAACTAAGCAGAGCACTGGGACAGCACCTGCAAATGAAATAAATGCCCCAGGAGGAGGAGGAGGCAGTGGTGAAGGTGAGTAGTAGAGGTGTGGAGGTGAAAATGATGGTGCAGGGAGTGGTGGAGGTGATACTGCAAATAATAGTGGAAGCGGTCAGAGGTGGTTGATGAAGGTGATGAAGGTGATAACTTATGCGGTGAAGTGCAGCCAAGGAAGGCGATGGTGGGGTGGCTGATGACAAGGAAGTGACAGCGGAGATAATGAGGAGACAATGTGACTGTAAGGGTCATTTATGAAAAGACAGTTATCTAATAGACCTCTAGCTCTGGGTCAAAGATGAAAGTGGGCACAGCATCTGTTATTAGCAGATAAGGAGATAAGAGAGATCAAAAGACATTCTCCCTTTACTGGCCCCACTGTATTCAATAAGTCTGTTTACTTTCTTGGAACCAAGGTTTCTCAGAAGCGCAATAATATGGTGACACTACATATGCAAAAAAAAAATTCACAGATACAAAAGTGCCCTCACAACTCTGTGCTAAGTCAAAGATGAAGAAAGACAACTGTTAAGTGGCTCCCAGTAAGAAAACACTACTGGGCAGGCGTGCTACATGGGGAGATGCAATTAGGAGGTAGAGCTTAGCGGGGCCAGGCTGGGGAGGCGGGCGGGGAAGAAAGAAGAGGATATATTTTATCCTGTCTTTATGTTTGTTTGTGTTAGGGCCACACCTGGTCATGCTTGGGGGCACTCCTGGCTTGGTACATGAATGTCAAACTGGCCTTCCACATGCAAAGCTTGCACTCACTGAGCTCTCTCTCTCTCTCCTGCCCCGGATCTGTGTTTTCAAAGAGCAAAAAGCATTTAAGAAGTGGGTATTTCCCAAGGAGCACAGAGAAAGGAGTCCAGAGGGGTGCAGTTGGGGCCAGAGATAGTTGGGTGGTAGGGTGCTTGCCTAGGTCAGTGTATGGCTGACCTAGGTTCTATCCCCGGCACCCCATATGGTATCCTGAACCCCACCAGAAGGAATCTCGGAGTGCAGAGCCAGGAGTCAGCCCTAAGCACAACTGGGGAGTTTCCCACCAAAAAAATTGTTATAAGAATCGGGGCCGAAAATCGATGACTGGATAAAAAAAGCTTTGGTACATCTACACAATGGAGTACTATGCAGCTGTTAGGAAAAATGAAGTTATAAAATTTGCCTATAAATGGATGGACATGGAGAAGATTATGTTGAGCGAAATTAGCCAGAAAGAGAGAGAGACAGACAGAATGACTGCATTTATTTGCATGGCATAAAATATATGTACATATTATGATACCAATATCCAAGGTCAAATGAAACATTTATCAGGAGGTCTTGTCAAAGGTGGAAATTATCACAAACGTGTGGGGAGTCAGAGGCTAGGTAAGACAGAAAATGGAACAGTGTGCTAACAATTGTCGAGGGTACTAATGCCAACCTAGAACTGAGCATTAAATAGAGGCAAAAAGATACACATGACAACCCTTTAATGTATGTTCTGTAATCCATAGTCTGGAGGGAAACGAAAAGAGAAAGAGAGAGAAATGGAAAGAAATAAAGAACCTGCCATGGAGGAGGGCTGGGGAGGGGGGGGGGAACCGGGGACGTTGGCGGTGGGAGATGGGCACTGGTGGCGGGATGGGTGCTGGAACACTGTATGACCAAAACCCAAATATGAACTTTTTTAATTGTATATCTTTTGTAATTGTAAAAAAAAAATTAAAATTAAAAAAAGAGTACAGTAGCCACAAAAATTTCTATCAATAAAAAAAAAGAAAAAAAAAAAGAAGAATTGGGGCGGAGCAATAATCCAGCGGGTAGGGCATTTGCTTTGCAGCGGCCGGCCTGTGCTGGCCCGGTACGATCCCGGCATCCCATATAGTCCCCAAGCACTGCCAGGAGTAATTCCTGAGTGCAGAGCCAGGAGTTACCTAAGCATCGCCAGGTGTGACCCAAAAAAGCAAAAAAAAAAAAATTGTTATAAGAATGTTGGGTATTCTGAGCACCATGAGGGTATGAGCGAAAGTACTTATTCTTAGGAGCTGTGTCATAAAGCACTAAGGAGCACAGCAATACAGTGACAATGAATGAACCTGGGTAAAGGGTGGAGCTATTCTTCTTTACTATTCTTAGAACATTTCTACAGGCTTGAAATAATTCAAAAATGCCTCGGAGAGAAAATATTCTTAGGGAGTTCTCATCTTTCTGTGTAATCACTTTTTCTCTTTTCCAAACTTGACTTCCAATAAACCAGTCAGCCAGTTAGCCTACTTTCTTGTCTATTAAGGGAACATTTTTTATTGCATCTTGTGGAGTCACGATGCTTAATAGCAGTATTCCCAAATATGGGGAGGATGGTACCCTGGGGAGCCCTGAGACGGCCAGTGGGAGGGTGAGTGGGGAGGGCAGTGTTTTTGGATGCAGTTGTGGAGGGGGGGTTGTTTTTTCAGTTATTCAAGTAGGGAGATTTCTAGGAGGCACTGAGTGATTTTTTTTTTCCTAACAGCGGGCAGTAGGTCAGATACTTGGGGACCTGTTTTATCATGTATTCCTTTCCCTGTTAGGATTCTCATTCCAGGGAAAGAAAGGAATCAATTAAAAAAAGACAATTTGGGGGATGTGAATATTAATCTTAATCATGAGAATCAGTCACAAAATTGGAATCCTTACTAATCTTGATAAGGCCAGATAGCAAGAAATGTAAATATTCTTGAGAAATACATTTCAGTGTAAGGTAAATTTATATTATGTTGGGGTTTGCTTTAAATATTCCAGCAATGAAAACTGGGGGTGTGGGTATGTGTGAATAGTTATGGAGATCACTTGATCACTTGAATCTCGTTATTCATCGATTTGCCTCGAGCGGTCGCCAGTAACATTTCCATTGGACCCTATCACGTGCCAATGTTGCCCAATGGCATCTGGTTGATTCAGGAATATGAAGAGCCTCAAACCGTTCCTTCAGGGTCTTTAGTTATGGAGAACAGAGGACAAATGGACAAAACCAGACCGTCTATGCAACCCACACACGGAGTCTCACAATATTCTCTCTCTAGTTTTAGGCTGGTTTGAAATTTTCCCTTACAGATGCACAGGCAGACTCACTTCCCTCAAACTCCACCATTTAATCAGATCTTTATCACATTAATCAGTTTCCAATAAAGTCACCTATTCATTATTTCTTGCCATCTCATCTCAACTCAATTTCATTCTATACAGTGCCATTAAGTTAATTAACCCAAAACCCTTTTATCCTTTTATGGAGACTGCCCTAATTACGTGAAAGGGCCTCTCCAATTGCTCAGGACCCCGGGGTCACTCTGGCAATTCTCAGTCCACAAGGTCAAAAGGTCCCGTGGATATGGTGGCACTTGAGGATATGGTGGTACCCAGGCCTGTGTGACTAGGGACGGCCAAAGCTACCTTGACAGTGCCGGGGGTACAAGGATCACACCCAATTTATAAAGTATTTTGATGTATCTGTAACATGACCCTTACCTTCCTAATCCACACAGTGCCAGTTTATGGAATCAGATGGCCAAGACTACCTTGGTTTGTCAGAAAGGTCTGGTTTATATCCACTGTCCTGGCATAAATGTTACTGTGTTCCCCTTTTACTCTTAAAATGATCTGGTGATCAAGGTCACTTGGGTGACTCTGAGTCCAAGTCCCAGATCTGACATCAAATACTGTGTTTCCATGGAAAATGATCCAGCATCTTCACGCTGTTTTGCTGTTTTCTTCTTCATCCTTTTTTTTTTTTTTTGCTTTTTGGGGGTCACACCCAGCAATGTTCAGGCATTACTCCTGGCTCTGCATGGTGGTGCTCAGGAGACCATAAGGGATGCTAGGGATTGAACCCGGGTCAGCCTCGTGTAAGGCAAATGCCCTGTCTGCTGTGCTATTACTCCAGCCCCAGGCTGTTTTCTTCTTTGTAAAAAGAGGTGATAGGGGGTCAGAGGGATAGTCCAGCCAGGGAGGGTGTTCACCTTACACACGGCCTACCCAGGTTTGATCCCCAGCATCCCATATGGTCCCCTGAGCACCACCAGAAGTAATTCCTGAGTGCAGAGTCAGGAGTAACCCCTGAGCATCGCCAGGTGTGGCCCAAAAAAGGCCAAAAACAGACAAACAAAAATAATATCCATCACTGAAGCAGACAGAAAATTCTAAGATGGATAGAATCTATGAAGTAATCAATCAGTAGGTAGGTGAAATAGTTATGTTTCCCTCCAAAAAAGACCACTTCCTCCAAATCTAGTCACTTTTCTTCCCTGGTCTCTAAAACAAAACGAGCCTTATTCATGGCTCCCCTGAGGCGTGCTGATACAAAACCCTCCTTCTGTCCCTCAGAGTTACAACCCGCGTTCCCTCAGCTGTCTGCCTTATCACTAAAAACCTCACTCTAGTGACCTATATTCCCACCTTCTCTGGACTATTTATTTTCTGTAAACCCAGTAGACTTTGCAACTAGAGACTGTTGATTCCGGTCAGGTTTATTCTTTATCCCACAGAAAACTCAGAATCCCTAAACCAGAGTCACCTACTGGTGCTGTGTTGGGTAAAGCACGCATGCCAAACAAGAGACAAGAAAGCTGCAAGAAGCTAACACCCTTCAGGGCAATAGCCTCCCCTTGAATAAGAAATCTAAAAATACAACCATGGCATTGCTCCTTAGAATTGTTGATGTGTTTTGCTTGCCAGAGTTCCCCAGTGTCCATCACCCCAGCTTCCCTTTCTACGCTCCAAAGAGGAAGGGATGGAGAGATCAAAGTCTTCTTACAAAGTGGAAACACAATCCCAAATCACCATTACTGCTGACACGAAAAACTCCAGCCCTGCTGATGGCACATTAACTATCAGACAGAAATCTAATTTCCTTCCAGGGCCTTAATTCAGTCAGTTTTTTTGACTTTTTTTTTAAAAAAGTCAGTTATCACTTAAAAAATATCATTAACTGTCCAGCAGGGTCACTTTAGCTAATTTGCAAACTAGAGACCCATGGCTCAAGACTAGGTGATTAAAGCATATTTCTTATTTCATTCTAGGTGGCACTTCTGTGCTCAGATCCTGTATGAGCATCTAGGATGACTTCAGCTATACAGAATTGTATCCACCACCACAACCCTGGGTCTAGAAAAAAGTCTCTAAAAAAAACTAAATCATGGAAGGGAGATGGCTCCCAACATCCCCATATGCCCCCTAAGCCCAGCCAGGAGTGATCCCTGAGAACAGAGTCAGGAGTAAACCCTGGATGTAGCCCCTAAAACAAAAGGGGGTAGGGGAGGAAGAAAAGGAATTAAAAGTACTTAAAATTGAATCCATAACATTAAAATTGAAATATGTCTTTAAAAGTGCTTAGGAGCTAGAGAGATAGCATAGACATTAAAAACACTTGCTTTGCAAAGGAGAGAGAAGAGAGAGAAAGAGAAAGAGAGAAAGAAAGAGAGAGAAAAAGAGAGAAAAGAGAAAGAAAAAAAGAGACAAAGGAAGAGCGAGAGAAAGAGAGAGAGAGAGAGAAGTATCTGTCATAGAGGCAGGCAGGGGACATTGGTGTTGGGAAATGTGCACTGGTGGAGGGATGGGTGCTGGAACACTGTGTGACTGAAACCCAGTCATGAACAGCTGTGTAATGGTCTATCACATGGTGATATAATAAAATATGAAAAAAAAGAAAAGAAAATGTAAAAACACAAACACGTGCCTGGAGTGCCTCTCACTCCAGGTTTGAGCATGGCACTGCACAGCGCCCCCAAGCACTGCCAGGAGTGAGTCGGAGCATGCTGGTTCTGTCTCCCTGATGGCCCCTTCCCCAAACAAAACAACCCCTCCCACAATAGATGCTTACTGAAAAAGAGTGCGTTGCCCACTTACACACACAGCTGGTATTTACAGAGCACTTGCAACACTCTAGCCGCTGTTGCAGGCTCTGCGGAACACAGGCCTGAAGCAGCTAATAAAATAAACAGAGGCTCTGCTCGAAGACGGCCATTGGGAGGACACAGAAACAAATATTTGCTCAAATACTGGGCTAGGCTCTGCAGAGATAAACGAGAAATGAAGCCCGGGAAGGGAGCAGGCTGTTAGGCCGCACAGATCTGAGCCAAGACAGGCATGGGAGAAACAAGTCAGGTGGGAGAGTAGCTAGAGCAAAGGCCCAGACAGACGCAGAGAAGGATGTGGTGAGGCGGGTCAGGATGGGCAGGGGGCCACCTGGGGTATACCATGATCCTTGCAATCTTGCTGCCCTTTCTAGACCTAGGTTTGGGGCTGCTGCCAGAGTCTGGGGGCTGGGGTGGGGACGATGGCAGCCTCCGCACAGGGGAAGGACATTCCAGGAGAAGGGGTGATCTGAAACAGGATCCCACACAGAGCCAGCAGGTTATCTGCCTGTAGGTGCGCCTTGATGTGAGGTGGTCCCGGGGCCTGATGCTGGGGAGTGACTGACTGTGAGGTGGTCCCGGGGAGTGACTGACTGTGAGGTGGTCCCAGGACCTGCTGCCAGGGAGTGACTGACTGTGAGGTGGTCCCGGGGCCTGATGCCGGGAGTGACTGACTGTGAGGTGGTCCCGGGAGTGACTGACTGTGAGGTGGTCCCCGGGACCTGATGCCGGGGAGTGACTGACTGTGAGGTGGTCCCGGGACCTGATGCCGGGGAGTGACTGACTGTGAGGTGGTCCCGGGACCTGATGCCGGGGGAGTGACTGACTGTGAGGTGGTCCCGGACCTGATGCCGGGGAGTGACTGACTGTGAGGTGGTCCCGAGGACCTGATACCAGGGAGTGACTGACTATGAGGTGGTCCCAGGGAGTGACTGACTGTGAGGTGGTCCCGGACCTGATGACGGGGAGTGACTGACTGGCCCTTGAGAACACTCCTTCCCACTCAGCTTCCTGGGCCCTGCCCAGGTTTCTCTTGGCCATGGCTCTTTAATGAAACGTAAATCACCCTGCCCTTCTTGGAAGGTTCATTTTCTTTCTTATGACCACATATTGCTTCTACATTTAGGAAATAAACTCAGTGTCCCCAACCATGGTGGACCAGGGAGCTGACTCAATGGGTTGGTGCATGTACTTCTGGCATGTGGGCAGCCAGGCTTTGATCCCCACACTGCATGATCCCTTGCCATGCTGGGGTGTAGCCACAATTCAAAACATTTTATTCTTATTTATTTGTTTGTTTGTTTGTTTTGGACTGCGCCTGGTGGTACTCTGGGGTTACTCCTGGCTGTGCACTCAAAAATTACTTTTGGTGGTGCTCAAGGTACTATGTGGGATGTCAGGGATTGAACCTGGGTTGGCCACGTGCAAAGTAAGTGCCCTACCTGCTGTGCTATCTCTCCAGTCCTGACCAAGACATTTCATAATTTGAAAAAAAACTGCTTCACTCGAAATTACTTTGATAAATATCAAGTATGAGAGATTTAGACTCATTCGATGATTTGGATTTACTCAGCTCTTACTCTTTTCAGTTCACTTATTCCCAGGGCCCTTGTCACTTTCCACCTGCCTCACATGACTCACATGGGAGGGGCTTCCATGAGGGCCTGGAGAGACAGGTAGGTAAGGCACTTGCCTCCAATGTCGCCAACCCAGGCTTGATCCCCTGCACCACAAAGAGTCTCTTAGCTCTTACCAGGACTGACCCCTGAGTGCAGAGCCAGGAGTACCAACAGGTGTAGCCCCAGAGGCTATTCCTCACATCACAGCAACTCCCGGCCAGTGCTCTTGGCAGACACTTTCAGTTCTATCTATTCAGTCTGGGGGTCTTTCTGGGAGTTAGTCCTCCAACACAGGAGCTCCAGGGAGGAAACATCCAACTTGCAAAACTGGGTCTGATGCTGCTCCCAAGATGTCTTCTGTGCCTTTACAATAAACTATGTATAATAGCTAAGTGTGTGAGTAAACATTACACAAAGTGAAAAACAAACAAAAAAAAAGATAAATGAAAAAGAATAGCAACTAAGCCAAATGTTCTATAAAAGCAGAATAAAAGGCAAGTCAATTGCATGAAACTAATTGTGGCTAAACTATAAAAAGTCTGGGACAAACAAAAACAAGCAAACAAAACGTCTTGGACCATAAACTCCAACTGTTTACTTTACTTCAAAGAAGTCAAAACAAAGAGTCAGAAAATTAAAGAGGATGCCTGATGGGTGCTATTTTTATCAAAAGCACTAATCATACATCTTCAAACAATTAACTCATAATAAAAAAATTTTAAGCCTTGGCCTGACATCAAAAGACTTGTTAATAAATGTTTTAAGTTTCTTACTTACAAAACTTTTTATTTCAGGCAACACACAGATGTAGTAGGACGTACATAATGATCATGGTAAGGAAGACAGTACATTACAGAAGATGCAACCCTCCTGTCTAGTCTCAAAAAGTGCAGCTGATTTGAGAACCTCTCTGCCAACCTTCTGAAGGACCAGACCTGTTACGAGATGAGTGAATGCAGAGAGATCACAGAGCAGCTTAAGTCACAGAGACGGCCAGAACTGAGCTCCCCTAATGCAAATGTGGAATCCCATCCACAAACTGGTGTCACTTCCAAAATGAACCTGTGCGTGATTTTTGTAAGTGCTAGCAGAGAGTAAAAAGAAAAAAATGACAAGAGGAAAAACCGACATGATGGACACCTTATAAATGAGAAAGGAGCTGTACTGACCACTGGGTGGACATGGCTCATGTCCTGACTCAAACAAATGAATTTAAGAATTGCCTTTGGGAGTCAGGTCAGAGTGATAGTACAGTGAGTAGAGAGTTTGCCTTGTATGGGGATTTGATCCCCTGCATCCAACATGGTTCCGTGAGCACTGCCAGGAGTAATCAATCCCCAAGCAGGAATAATCCATGAGCATTGCCTGATATGACCCTCCTCCTCCAGAAAAAAAAGAGTGAAAAAGAAGAGTCAAATGCTGGGGAGTTCTCTGGGCTACTGAGGCTACTGTAAGGAAGCAGTATCCCTGGACCAGCAGCAAGATCTTTGACACACATCAGATGGGCCAGGGTCTGTGGTTTTGACTTTGCAGCACCCAAAGCCTGCTTGCCGTCCACATGGCTGCCAAGAGATGAGTTTAGCTGCTGCCTGGTGGATACAAAGGCCTGGAAGCACCTACGTGCTCTCTCTCTGCAAATTCCAGTCAGGAGACCCGGAGATGCCAGCCTGGCTTTGTCTGGGCAACAAAAGAAGAGCAGTGCTGGACATGACCTGAGTCCTCAGGTCTAAATAGACATGGCCACGGGGGCACCCCTTCAGCTGACTGCCTGGCGGCAGTCTCTCCACAATGCCTTGGGGAAGGGGCGGGTTCACATGACAGGACCTTGAGGTGTGACCCTGGCCACAGTGATTCTCTGGGTCCATGTTTGGTGATGGGCCAAGACAGATGTGGCTGAACTGGGACTTGGGACAGAAAGAAAGAATAGCCAGTCGCTCTTCAGGAAGCTGGCATGAAACGGAGGGTGTTGGCTGGCAGCTGGTCGCCCTGCCTTGGACCACAAGAGAGGGGGAGCCCAGGAGAGGGTGATGGAGAATGAAGTCGGGGCTCAAAGAGGAGCCCAGATGAGAGGAAGAGGGTCCCAAGAGCAAGGCCCATGCATGGGAGCTGCCCCCTTTCCCAAAGGCCTCGGATGCTTGGGTAGGGCATTTGCCTTGCACATGGCTAACCCAGGTTCGATCCCTGGCATCCCATATGGTCTCCCAAGCACTGCCAGCAGTAATTCCTGAGTGCAGAGCCCAGGAGTAACCCCTGAGTATTGCTGGGTGTGACCCCCCCCAAAAAAAAACAGTCATTTTCTGAGCACTCTTAGCTACAATGCTGGCAGTTCCCACCTCTGGAACAGCCAATGGAGGAGCCAGAACTGAGCTTCTTTCTGCCAATGTCTGCCAACTTTTGCCAACTCCCCTGCTTTCCAACCTACTAGGGCTCAAGAGCAAACCAGATTTGCCTCCAGTGTTCTTAAAAATAGGACAACCATCCTGAAATCCAGCTTTCAAAACTATACTGGGATGGAGAGTCACTGTAAGGAACAAGTCCAGAAACAGGCCAGGAGAGACTCGGTCCACCCCAGGAGGACAGCTATGACCGGGGCTATGATTGTGTCACATTCGTCCCAGACCCTGGGAACTGAGAAGGATGCCACTCTCCAGCCTGCCATATATTCTTCAGAAAGACTTGTCCCTAATGTGCAAAAGTCACTATTTCCCATTGCAACTGTAGCCCAAACATGGGGGTAAATAAAAGAGAAATTAATTGCCCTCAGGGTAAGCTGTGGAATATGCACAGAACCAGCCCAGGGATGGGTTCCCTTTGCCGATGGCTAGGCCTGGGCCTTGGACATACAATATCACACTCAGGTTTTCCTAAGTGATCACAATCTCCTACCTTTATCCACCTCCCAGACTTATTGGGGGAGACTTAAGGAGCTCAAAGCCTAACCCTTCTGGCATGCCCAGAAGCAGGCAAATCCCAGAGAGGGCTGGGAAGAACCAAGAATCCAAGAAAAAAAAAGAATTGATAGCCCGTTTTGTTGGGTGGGAAGACCTTTCGGTCAGCGAGCCTGGAACACAAGCCTCAGTCTCCTCATCCAGATCTGATAATTGGGAGATTGGCGGGGAGCACAGTGCAGGCGACTTCTTTAAAACAGGGGAA
>JAJIBD010011489.1:0-34367 GCA_021461705.1 Cryptotis parvus
TATTTTATTATACCACCGTGAGATATACAAATAAAAAAGATATACAATTAAAAAAGTTCATGTTTGGGTTTTTGGTCATACAGTGTTTCAGCACCCGTCCCTCCACCAGTTGCTCCATCTCCCACCAACAACATCCCCGGTTCCCTCCCCTTAACCCCAGCCCTGCTCCATGGCAGGTTCTTTATTTCTTTCCCTTTCTCTCTCTTTCTCTTTTCCTTCCCTTCCAGACTATGGATTACAGAACATACATTAAAAAGGTTGTCATGTGTATCCTTTTTGCCTCTATTTAATGCTCAGTTCTAGGTTGGCATTAGTACCCTCGACTATTATTAGCACCCTGTTCCATTTTCTGTCTTACCTAAACTCTGACTCCCACACGTTTGTGATAATTTCCACCTTTGACAAGACCTCCCGATATATGTTTCACTTGACCTTGGATATTGGTATCATAATATGCACATATATATTTATGCAATGCAAATAAATGCAGTCATTCTGTATCTGTCTCTCTCCTTCTGGCTAATTTCGCTCCAACATAATCTTCTCCATGTCCATCCATTTATAGGCAAATTTTATGACTTCATTTTTCCTAACAGCTGCATAGTATTCCATTGTGTAGATGTACCCAAAAGCTTCTTTATCCAGTCATCGATTTTCGGGCACTCTGGTTGCTTCCAGATTCTGGCTATTGTGAATAATGCTGCTATGAACATAAAAGTAGGGATGGTGTTTCCGCTGCATATTTTTGGCTTCCCAGAGTAGATTCCCAGGAGTGGTATGGCTGGGTCAAATGGGAGTTCAATTTCTAGTCTTTGGAGGAAAGTCCATATTGTTTTCCAGAAAGGCTGTACCAGCCGGCATTCCCACCAACAATGGATGAGTGTCCCCTTTTCCCCCACATCCACGCCACCACTTGTTGTTCTTGCTCTTTTGAATATGTGCCAGTCTCTGTGGTGTAAAGTGGTATCTCATTGTTGTTTTGATTTGCATCTCTCTGATGATTAGTGATGATGAGCATTTTTTCATATGTTTTTTGGCCATTCGAATTTCTTCCTTGCTGAAGTTTCTGTTCATTTCTTCTCCCCATTTTTTGATGGGGTTGTTTGTTTTTTCTTCTTGTAAAGATCTACCAGTGCATGATATATCCTGGATATTAACCCCTTATCAGATGGGTATTGGGTGAATATTCTTTCCCATTCTGTGGACTGCTTTTTGTATCTTAGTCACTGTTTCTTTTGAGGTGCAGAAGCTTTTTAGTTTCATGTTGTCCCATATGTTTATGTTTTCTTCTAGTTGCTTTGTTAGTGATGTTTCACCTTTGAAGATGCCTTTTAGCTTCAATGTCGTGGAGGGTTTTTTCCTATATTTTCTTCAATGTACTTTTATGGATTCAAGTCTGATATTGAGATCTTTAATCCATTTTGATCTGATTTTTTGTGCATGGTGTTAGACACAGGTCCAAATTCATTTTTTTACATGTTGCTGCCCAGTTTTCCCAACACCACTTGTTGAAGAGGCTTTCCCTTACTCCATTTTAGACTCATTGCACCTTTATCAAAGATTAAATGATCATGTCTTTGAGGTTGGGTGTCAGGATACTCAATTCTATTCCATAGATCCACAGGTCTGTTTTTTTCCAATACCATGCTGTTTTAATTACTACTGCCTTGTAGTACAGTTTGGAAGTTGGGAAAGGTGATGCCTCCCATCTTCTTTTTCCCGAGGATTGCTTTAGCTATCCTTGGGGGTTTATTGTTTCAGGAATGAGTCTTTAACTGCCCTTTAGGGTCACATCTGACAAAAAGGAAGTCAATACAATTATTTTGTTTAAGCAATGATAAAGGAGTGATTAAAAGAGAGGAGGAAGAAGAGAGGGAGAAAAGAAAGAATAGTGAGAGAAAAGAGGTTAATGTCATTAAGTTAAATTAATATAATATAATATAATATAATATAATATAATATAATATAATATAATATAATATAATATAATATAATATAATATAATATAATATAATATAATATAATATAATATAATATAATATAATATAATATAATATGAGGATAAGGCTAAGAGAAGAAAAATAAAATGTGTTCATGTCCCTAAAGAAGGACATTAGGCCACAGTAAAAAGGGCAGAGATGGGGGCATAAGAAGGGATAGTGGGGCTGGAGCGATAGCCCAGCAGGTAGGGCATTTGTCTTGGCGCGCCCGGCCCATGCCAGCCTGGGTTCGATCCCGGCATCCCATAAAGTCCCCTGAGCACAGCCAGGAGTAATTCCTGAGTGCAGAGCCAGGAGTAACCCCTGAGCATCGCCTGGTGTGACCCCAAAAAAAAAGCAAAAAAAAAAAAAAAAAAGCAAAGAAGGGATAGTGATGCTAAATCTGACCAATCAAAACTAAAGACATTTTTCAACAACATATAGCTTGAACAAATAAACATGCATCAGAAGAGAAGGAAATACACTAACTCTGTGGTATCACTTGTATCACTTGTCTTCCGTTGTTCATCGATTTGCTCGAGCGGACACCAGTAACGTCTCCATATGTCCTGTCACGTGCTAGTGTAGCCCAAGGGCATCAGGTGCCACTCCAGGAACATGAAGAGTCTCAGACCATTTGTTCAGGTCATGGGAATGAGGTCTATAATTGTTACTGGTTTTTGGCATACCAAATACAACACAGGTAGTTTGCCAGACTCTGCTGTGCAGGTGGGATACTCTTGGTGTAGGCTCTCAGTTTGTGCATGATGAAAAATGAAGCAGAGGAAGGGGACAGAGAACAATGCAGGTGGGGAAGCCCGGTGGTGGGGGTAAAGAGGAAAGCTTGGAAGACGCCCTGTTGAGCAGAGGTGTGAAGCAAGCAAAGGAACAAGGGGAAATGTCCCAGCTAGGGGACTTGCAAGTATAACATCTCAGAGGTGGGGCTGGCCTCCCAGTGCGGCTGGAAAGAAGGTAGTAAGATGCACTGGTGATGGCAGGCAGGAAGAATCCACAGCTAAAGGGCGCTGAGGGAAGACGTCTGTGTCACAGGCTACGAGGATAAGGCTTATGCTGGAGAGGGAAATGGTGGCTAAGGAGGACAGATGTAAGGTAAGGGAGAGATTAGCTACATCAATTGTGCTGTTACTACAGTGAGGACTGAGAACTGGATTTAGAAGCAGAAAAAAGATTTTAAGATACAAACTTGGCCTACAGTGCTAATGCAATTATAAAACCAATTCTCCCTTCAAAAAAGAGACAAAAATTAATCTATTATGTACTATATTGTCTTGCGGAAACTCTGTGGTTAACAGGAAAGTAATATTTACATGTGGGGCTGGAGTACAGTGAGTAAGGCACACAACTGACCAGGGTTCAATTCCCTGGAGTGCTGTAAACTTCCCTGAGCTTAGTAGGAGTGACCCTTGGCTGAAGAGCTAGAAATAAGCACTGAGCAAGTCAGGTCACTTGTCACTTGTCTTCCTGTTGTTCATTGATTTGCTTGAGTGGGCACCAGTAACATCTCCATATGTCCTATTGTGTGCTAGTGTAGCCCAAGGGCATCTGCTCGCTCCAGGAACATGAAGACCCTCAGACCATTCGTTCAGGTCATGGGAATGAGGTCTATAATTGTTACTGGGTTTTGGTATATCAAATACGACACGGGTAGCTTGCCAGGCTCTGCCGTGCGTTTGGTATACTCTCAGTAGTAGGCTCTCTTCTCGTGCATTTACTGATATGAGCTGAGTGGCTGCAAAGCAATGGGGAGAGATTGGCTTTTCTCTTGGGTGGAGCTCTGATGAGCTGTGGAGTCTGGGTATTGAAAATGGCAGCTCTTATGATGTGGGGGTTCTGCTTCTTGCGAGGCATCTGGGAGGGAAGGCGGAGTTCTAGCCCTGGCCTGCCATCCCAATAAAGCCTCGCAAGAAGACATAGGGTCAATCGGTATGGCCCCAAAACAACACAGTACATCTGCCAGAAAGGGGAAGCCAAGGGTGGTATGGAAAGGATAATAATAATAATAATAATAATAATAATAATAATAAAATAAAGACAATTACTAGCAGTAGCACCCAAAGGATTAAAAGCACATAAAGGTTAATTTCATTAGAATTCAAAGAAATTTTAATTAAGGCAAATCTGTGAAACAGAGTAGAAAGTTGGACAATGCTCAGTGCTGGTGAAGCTCCCGAATACACAGGGTCTACCCCAGTGTCTTTCCAATGTGCCTAGCAGTTCAAACCTCAGATTTCCAACACTGCCACCTATTCCTGTTTGTGCTCATCACAACACAGCAAGGAATTGGAAGCAACTTGGCCTCCTGCTCCCAGCATTAGCTCCCTGATTATCAGCCTGGTGTACTCCAAAGTCCCAGCAGAAACAAGGACCCGGTTCAAAATTCTTAGGACAGCCTCAGTGTATCCGTGGTGGTCAACACCTTTTAGACTGACTAAATTGCACACTTCCATGTGCCCCACCAGCTGTGAGGATTCTGAGTTGTTGACTATGCAACTGAAGCTTTGGGACCTCCATGCTGCTCCTAAAGGTATTATTACATCGGGGGGGGGGGGTTGCTTTTTATGGACAAAGACCTCACATCTCATACAAAGGCCCAGTTGCTTACCCAGGAATTTCTTTTCTTTGATCTTTTCCTAATCCTTACCTGGTTACCTGGAAGAGGTATTCCAACTCCTTGGTGGAAACACGAGAAAAAAAACTTGGTCACTGAGACCCCCGCCAAAGGCCCAGATTCAGGTTCATGTGAGGAACCGTCTAGGGGTGCCCAGTATTTGTTTCACTGTACAGAGTTTGGATTAGAATCCTGCAACTGCCATTTGCCAATGGGTAATTTCAATTTAGTTTTTTTTTTTTCTTTTGGGGTAAAGGGGCGGGGCAGGGGGCAGGATTTCCTAGCAGATGCCTAGAGCAAGGAGGCCACTCCTAAAGCTGGGCGCCCGAGGGAGTGGCAGTATTGCTCAGACCTGGAGAAGGCCAGTGGTGCTCAGTGAGGGCCTCAGAGCTGCGCAAGCGCTCCCTCGACTTTCTCCCCAGCCAGGTCTTAATTGTTTTAAAGTGAACACTAAGAAGTTTGATCCTCTCAGATGAGAGGTGAGAGATAGTGAAAAACACAGCATGAAGATGTAGCATTTGGAGAGCACTTAAGAAAAGACCATTCCTGCCCCTCATATCTATCAGGAGAACAAGTTTCACAGACATTTTCATAAATGTGTGGGAAATTCCCTGAGCTTCGTCATGATCCAATCTGCCCTTTTTAAGAATTTCAGGAAGAGCTTAGGAATAGTATCACAGGTACAAAGAAATTCCTAGAAAAATCTCAACTGTTAATTAGAGGCAATTAACAAACTGTGGTTGTATGTTTTCCTTTTAATTTGTTTTGATTTAACTTTTGGATAAAGGAGCGTAGGGAGAAGCGCGAGGCCAAATACGCCTTATGACATCACCTTTGAAGAAATGCTTTTCCAAGAAACTCAAGTCAAAAAGATATTAAGAACTCTCCTCTCGTAAATCTGCTCTCCACTGGGAACCTTGCTGTGCGCGGTACTGGCACTCCTGCTCAGACAGTGCGCCATGCCGATCCGAGATGAGGCAAGTCTGCTTGCTGGAGCTCTGCAGAGTCCAGAGGATGAGAACTGGGAGAGAAGGCGGAGTTCCCTGGGCACTTCATTTGGATGACCTCCTTCTGTTGTAAGAACTTTTAAGTCTGTTCACCAGCACAACTAATTAAAATTTTGATTCAACTGATCTCTTAACAAAATATAGTATCTAATGAAAGCCACAGAGCTGATGGTAATGTAGGAAAAGCTTTGACAAGCAACTTGGCACTTAAGAATCAAGTCTTCAGATATTTGTACCCTTTGACCTGGGTGTAAATTATGAAACAGGTATGTGCACCAGTGTTACTTTCAATAGTAATAAAATAAAATAAATTAAAAAATCCTGGGAACAACATAAAAAACAGGAAATAGTTACACGTAGTATAGTGTATCTAACAGGATGAAACTTTATAAGAAACTTGTTAAAATCTAAGTATATATACAATCTCATTAAAATTATATGTATACATATATATTATATATTTTCTTTTTGATCACACCTGGCAATGCTCAGGGGTTACCTCCTGGCTCTCCACTCAGGAATTACTCCTGGCGGTGCTCGGGGGACCATATGGGATGCCAGAGATCGAACCTGTGCCGGCCGTGTGCAAGGCAAACTTCCCACCTGCTGTGCTGTCGCTCTGGCCCATACACACACACACACACACACACACACACACACACACACACACACACACACATAAAGAAACAAAATATAAACTGCTTCTGATTCAAATGCTCTGGAAGGAAATTACCACATGCTGCTGGTGGTGACAAGATTTCCAGAGACTTTTCATTTAGGTTGTTTTCAGGTCCATCCTAAGGATTGTGATACTTAGTTTTTCTCATTTGTTCGTCGTTATCCTGAGTCATAAAAAAATCAACAGAGAATCTTGTGCATCTGGGTGAAGGCTGAGACGGTGACACAGGACAGTAAGTTTGATCAGTTCCAGAAAATAAGGAACTGGCCACACTTATAGGCTCTCCTCTGCTGGCTGCTTCTTCTCTACAATTTTTGTGGGGGGAGCATAAGAGGTTTCCCTCTTCCCTGAAATCTTGTGGCTATTGCTTTAATGACCACACACTTCATATCAATACTGCTACCATGATTATTTATGGGGCGACTACCTAGCTGTGCTCAGGGCTTACTCCTGGCTCTGCACTCAAGGATCACTCCTGGTGGGCTCAGGGCACCATATGGGGTAGCATGTGTCTAACCTGGGTCTGCTGCACGCAATAACAAATGCTCTACCTACTGCAGTATTGCTCTAACCCCCAACTGCCATGATTATTTTGAAAGTGTATGACAGAAATTTTAAATGTAGCATTTATTAGGCACAGGTCTGGTTTGGGCTGGTGGTTTTGTTTTGTTTTGTTTTAAGTATATTTCACCTCTTTCAGGCTTGTAAGAGCTTTTAGTCAAAGGATGTACTGTTTCCTCAGTACTTCCACTTGTTCTTTTTCTCCGTGCCTACAGAGAGTGCCTTTTAGGGATATAATAGATTTGTTTGGAAGTAAACACCAGCAGACCAGGCCAGTCTTCATTAAAGCAAATACTGTGCTGCAGAAGGAGAGAAGCATCTTTAGGTAAGCAGGACAGGAAGGTTCTAGAAAGGGCACTACAGGTCTCCCTGTGCTGTGATCAGCTGCTAATATCAGCAGCCTGTCAAGGTTTCAAAGAACAGTGAATAGGAAATATGCCCTATTCTGCCAACTTCTGTGGTCTCCATTGTGTTAATAAACACCCCAGAATCACCTCCCCTACCCTGGGGTGTCAGGGGGTGGTAGGGGAAAGCACCATAATTTTAAAACCACCAGGTCAGCCCCTTGCCTGCATAAGCCATTCAGATGAGTTGGTGTTTGTCACCCTTTAATGAGGATTTTACCTTTGCCACAAAGGGAAAGGCTGTCATTAGGCTTTGCATGTACAGGACGGGCTGATTGTCTAGGGACAGTGGCATTCTTCTGCTCCCTTCCTCATTTTAATCATGCTCAAAACCAAATACATAGATGTTGTCTATAGCAGAGGGAACTTCAAAAGACCTTAACTGGAAACATATTTAAAGTTTCAAAGGTCTTTCAAAAGATCTTACCTGGCAGCATTAAAAAAAAAATCAATGAAGAAAATGACCTCTCCATGCCCCCTTTCACTTGAAAATTTGAAAACATCCATTTTTTGTAGCATATATGGGGAAGGAGAACGTTTTCTAAAACGGGGGCAGCCTGCATGGCCTGCCTGCGGAGCTCAGGTGGACAGCCCTCGACCCCTGTCTGTCTGTCTGTCTGTCTGTCTATCTATCTGTCTCTGTCTCTCTGCCTCTGTCTGTCTGTCTCTCTCTCTCTCACCTCCCTGGGCCACAGGCTGACACACTCTGCCCAAGAGAAGAAATGCTGGAAAACCCCGGACTCTTATCTCCTCTTGTAGTGTTGAAACTGGAGTAGCCCCCTCCACACTAGGCTTCTGCATCAGCCGGCACCACACACATACACACTCCATTGTTCACACCTCCTATGCACAGATTAGAGCCCACATTCCTCACCAGGACTGAGCTTGGAGGAGACAGCAGGCTCCCTCCACCTGGGTAGTGACAAGACCGCAACTGATAAGCTTTCATTGAAATAACCAGCACAATTCTTTTGAGTGCCCACAGGGGCAATCTCACTTTTATACTTTTCTATGCATTTATCTGTGTCTACCTGTTGTTTTAATCACCCTTTCCACCCAAGGTATTCTATTAGACTGCAGTTTTTCTTTTCAGGCCTTATCTAGTAAACTGTGTTATTTACACTATCTCAAGGTAGATTTGGACAAGTAACTAATTAATCTTAGACCAAAGATACTGTTGGGTTTGGGTTAAAATTCACAGAGGCCATGGTTGGTAGAAATCATACAGGTCAGGTCAAAAAGCTTAACAAAGATCTTTGCCTTCCAGACTTAGTTTCAGCCAGGAAGTTTATTCATCAGGACATTTGGTTGCACTAAATTTGAGTACTGGAACTTCCCTTTTCTTTTTCCAGAGTTAACTGAGTAGGGAAGTAGCCACCTGAGTGAAAGGACAGCAGGACATACCTTCTATGGAATCAATTACCAAAGATCACATTTCAACGCGGGTGGGGGTAGGGGTGGGGGATTGTGTCTGATAGGATTCTACCTCAAAAGGGCCCTATTTGGCTTTTACAATGTATAAATGGTCATTTTGGAAAAAAGATCCCATTGGAACACACAGTGTGTTTACTAGCAAGAAATACAAAGCTAGACTTCCATCCAAGTCAGCCTTTGAAAGAATAAAAGACGGTTGGGCCAATGGGTAAATCTGCAGCAGTGTAAACAGTAAAGGTTCGGGTGCCTAAGGATTTTATCAAACATGTAAGTTAGGCTGAGACCAACACCAGTGCGTCCTCTTTGGCTAGTTTTAACACGTTCACAGTTACAATTAACATTTAAGGAATTTCCTTTTCATCCAAGTGTTTCTTTTCAAAGTACTTTATGCCACAAACTCAAGTTCTAGCTGCCAAGGTCCTCCCCATACAGAAGAATGGTGAAATCTCCAAGACACTTCTTTTTCCTGATTTTTGTTTTGTTTTTGAAAATGGGCTCGGACCACGTCAGTTTCTTTGGGAGGGGGATGAGTTTTTCCAACAAAAAAGGGGTTTTCACCTCCTCCCTCTTTCTTTCCTCTGATGGGGCTGAAATGGAACTCCCCGCCACGCTCCTGAGCGCTCACCCCACGCGCCATAAAGGCAGAGGGGCAGGGAGGCAGGGGCCGGTTCCCGAGTTCCTCGAGCGCCCTAAAGCCACCAGCGCGCGAGCCCCGAGCCCACCCTGCTCCTCCCGCCCCCCTTCCCCCGCTTTCCGGGTGCCGGAGCCAGCGGGCCCATATTTCCTGCAATAGGAACGCACCTCTCGCCCCTCTCCCTCCCTCCTACACCAGCGATTCGCACACGGGCACGGAGTCGGAGTCCTGGCTGTGCATGGAGCTCAGGCCTGTATCGGAGTCCTCGTCGTTGCCGGGACAGCTCTTAGCGAGTCCGCGGGCCTGGTCCACCCACACGTCGGCAGCGCAGGCCTGGGGCCCAGGTTCTCGCGGAGGAACGCCCGAGTCAGGAGTCGCATTCGGTACCACCGCCACTTCCAGCGTGTGCAGGGTCTGGAGAAGGCCCTTCAGCTCCCGCTCCTTGCTGTCCCACTGCTGCTGGCTGTAATCCAAGTCCGACTTGACGGCCTCCAGGTCCGTGTTGAGACGCAACCCGATGTAGAGGCTGGTGCTGAGTTGTGTCCGGACCCGCTCCTGCTCCAGCAGCAGCTCGCCCTCGAGGCCGTCGTCGCCGTCGGCCGGCTCCTCCCGCGCCGCCGGCTCCTCCTGCCGCCGCCGCATCCACCTCTGGTTCAGCTCCTCCTGAATCTCGGCCGACAGGCGCTCGAGCAACTCCTCCTGCCGGGCCCGCTGCTCCTGCAGCCGCAGCAGGTCACTGCAGCGCCGAGCCAGCTCTTCCAGGTTGGCCGCCTGCGCCTCGCCGTCCAGGGGCGCCGCCGCCGCCGCGGCCGCTTCCTTTCCCGGGCAGGGACAGTCGACCTCGCTGCCCGCGTCCACCAAGTACGTGTCCTGCACGTAGTTGACTCCGTGTCTCCGCATGCGGTCCAGGTGCACCTTGGCCTCATAGCGGTCGATCTCGCGGTCCAGCTCCCGCAGTCGCTGCACCTGCTGACGGATAGTGTGGTCCTGGGACAACACCAAGTGCACCAGCGTCTCCATATGCTCCATCGACCCCTCTCTCGGTGGCCCGTGGCGACGACGAGCAGGATGAGGCGGTGGACGACGAAGTGGACGACGAGGGCGACGACGACTGCTGCTGACGCCGCCGGTTGAGCTTAGCCAGCTTGCGGAACGCCTTGCGCACCACCCGCCGCTGTTTCTCTTGGATCAGGGCCAGGTTGGGTCGCGCCGGCAAGACCCCCGGGCCGAGCAGGTGCGCTCCCGACTGGGCACCACGCGCGCCTCGGCGCTGCGGGGACCCGCGTTGGGCAACGACGCCTCGCTGCGCACCAGCACGAAGCGCACATTCTCCTGCTCGTCGCCCCAGGCCGCCCAGAGGCGCAAGATGCGCGTCTTGTTGGGCAGGATGCGCTCAAAGCCCCTCCACTTCTCCACGATGCAGTAGCTCTGCGGGGGCCCGCACAGCATTCCCTGCGGCAGCGCTTCGCCGTCGTCTTCGTCGTCCTCGTCCAAGGGCTCCGGCGGCTCCCTCTGGGTCTGGCGGGTCTCCGGCCGTCCCTCTCCGCCGGCCCGGGCGCTGCTTCCTCAGTCGCCTGCTGCCGTCCTCTAGCAACACCCGGACCACGTCGGAGCAAGTGGTGCGACGGGACAGGCCGGACACCAGCTTCTCCTCTTGGCAGATCCACACTGAGATCTTCTTTTCTGAAGGATCCATGGCGCAAAGGGGACGCAGGGGACACGGCGGCCAGGGTCCTGCTGGGGCGCGCAGGACAGCGCGGGCAGCGTGGCAACTCTAGGATGGGATCAACGCCCGCGATCCTAATCCCCGTCGACACACCCGTCCTTGTCCCCGGTCGCGTACCAACGCAAGCGCCCGCGCCGGCTGGAGGAACTGCGCTAGGCTCGGTCGGGACGGTGAGCGCTGGTAGAGCACCGAGCCGGGGCTCCGGCTCCCCGCCGCTCTGGCGCTGCCCAGGGATCCCTCAGCCTCCGAGTTAGGCTCCTCCCCACGTGGCTCCTCCCCGCCTCCCAATCCCAGCTCGGGGCGCTGCGGACCTGGAGCTACGGGCGCAGCGCCCAGACCCGCCTCCCGCTGCCTAGCTGCGCCCCTCTTACCCAGTGCGCAGCGGCCAGGCGCTGCGGGCATCTGTAGCATTCTGCAGTGCCAGGCCCTCGAGCTGATTTGGTGCTAAGAGGACAGCCCTGCGACTCCGCTGCTGCCTTGTAGATCCTGGAGCCCACCCTTAGATAGGGTTCAGCTCTGGTCTCCCTTGGCCAGAGGCACCCTTGAGTCTAAAACTGACTTGACTTTCTCCCTTTTCTCTGCCTCTTCAGATGCGAAGTTCCCTGGTCCTTCAAGGCTACATCGTCTGGGGAGCGCCCCTCCTGTGGCCAGGGACACGCAAACTCCCCAGTCTCTATACGCAGGACGTCCAGTTAGGAATCCAGTTAGGAATTGTAAACGCTGCCTCTAGCAGAAACCTTCCAGCCCTGGAAGGTCTGAGAACAGTGTTTGTATGCTTAAGGAGAGCGAGTGGCGGCTGTGTCTACAGAGGAAGTGCAGGCAAGGGCCTCAAGGCTGCAGCGGAGCCTTCAAAGGCTGTTTTTGGTGGCCCCCACCCATGCTGCTCTCCTCTCACCCATCTTCCCACGGCCTCCTTGGAGAAAACTTTCTGATTACTGTGGGAGTTGCCTCCAATGAGGACACCTGGACGGTTTCTGGTATTTTCCAGGGGGCCAAGAAGAGGTCAGGGCTAAGCTTCCCAGCTCAGGAAATTCAAGCGCACCATGCAGAAGGACCCTCACTTCCAACACTGTGGTGAGGATTAGCTCTTGTTTTCAGGACTTGCCCTTTGTGAGCAATGGTCTGATATAGTTATTGATTATTGGTTTTGTTTCTGTTTTGGTTTTGCTTCGAACTCGTGGATGCCTCCTGAATAAAGTACTTTTACTTCATTTGCTCAGTATTTACCAAGAGCCTATTGTGCCCCAGGTGCTGTGCTGGAGATTTGATGAGTTCATCAGCGACCTGGCCTACTTGGTACTTCCAGTATAATAGAAAGGTGGGTTCTTAGGTAGGACTAGAAGCACTGTTTGAGTCAACTGAACAGATACCGATGCAGGGCATGAGGGAACTCCGCTCCAGTCTGGAGGAGGCCTATGCACAAGGCCAAGGAATTGGGCAAGCATAGAAGTTACTGAAGCTCTAGGAAATCCACAATAAAAGAGTTTCAGGGAGCAAGAGCGAATGGGTGGGAAGGCACTGAATCAGCAAGGGCATCCGCATCACATCCCTCAGAATCTGGACCTATCCTAAGGGCAAAGGGAAGTCAGAGTTTGGGTTCTAGAGTCAGACTCATAATAAAAATCTCAGCATAGTAAAACTCATCTACTAGTTCTGTGCCCTTAAGACTAGTATTTAATCGCTTGAAATCTCAGTTTTCTCATATGAGAAATGGTGATTTAAAAAAACCTAATTCTAGGGGCCGGAGCAATAGTCCAGCAGGTAGGGCATTTGCCTTGCATGCGGCCAACCCTGGTTCGATCCTCGGCATCCTGTATGGTCCCCTGAGCACTGCCAGGAATAGTTCCTGAGTGCAGAGCCAGGACTAACCCCTGAGCATTGCCAGGTGCAACCCAAAAAAGAAAAAAAAACCAATTCTAATGAGGGATGAAAAGCTTGTAACTGCTAAGTTCACAATAGAGGCTTTATTGGAGGACTAGAAATAAGGGGGGGTATAAGTATTTTCTGTTACTGGGTAATAAAGCACCATAAATTTCATAACTTAAATAATGTCCAAGGCAAGGCATTGGCTAGATGAAGTTCTCAACTCCAGGCACTGAGAAAAGAATAATTTCTGAGCTCAGTTGGGTTATGGGCAGAAGCCAGTTTGCAGCATTAGAACTGCAGCCCCTGTTTCCTTGTTGACTGGAGTCTGGGGATCACTCTCAGTTTCTGGAAGCATCTCTCAGGCCTGCAGATCCCCTTCATTTTCAGATCCACAGTAGCATGTTGGAGTCTTTGAATCCTCCCTTGCTTTGATTCTTCTTTTTCCTTCCTGCTTAGGAAAACTTCTGCTGTTGAAAAGCCATATCCATTTAAGATTATCTACCTGGAGAATTTACCCAGTAAGTGCTTTCCCCTCCTATGCCAAGTCACTCTTTCAGGGGTGATGTGATTGCCAGAGCAACGGTGGAATGGTAGAGATCCCTGAGCCATCTTCCATTGCTACCTACTTCGAGGAGTAGTAGCATGATCAAAATTTCATTTTGAAAAATCACCATTTGAATGGGGAGACAGTGCATAGAGGTAGGGGGACAGGAGGCCCTTTAGAAGACAGGGACAGTCACTCAGGGCGAGATGAGGGTCTAGAACGGTAGTAAGTGGACTAGATGGTGAGGGAGGCAGCGGAGGGGGCAGGGCATGGTGATGAATGGAGAGTTCCAGCTTCCTTATATGGCAGCAGGAGGGGAGAGTTCTCTTATTATCGGCCCAGATCATGCTTCCACACCCCGATCTGGGATGCCCCTTCTTCCTTTCCCCTCCCACACATGATTAGAGCTTTGTTGTCAACTGCTATTGGGGGGGTGTGGTTGCTATTTCTAGGGGGTTCGCTTCTCATGGGTAGAGAGCCTATCAGTCTTCCTTCCATATCTTCTACATGTAGCGCCGTGCTTGGCACATTTGAGGTTCACTCAGTGCCTACTGAATAAACAAAAGGATGCCTGAATAAATCCCACACTCTAGCAAGTCAGCACCTCATTCAGCTGGAACAGTATCTACACATCCATTCATCCATAATCATGTACGTGCCTTCCCCACTAATTAGGATGCCTCTTAAACAACTGGAAATGTTGCACTCATCCTGTAGAAGAAAGCACTTACAGACTTCTTCTGGATCTGAACTTGAGGTTTCTTTCTGTTTCACCACATCAGAGAAGCTTCTTGCTACAAACTAAACTTCTATTAAGCAGTCCAAGAAGCATGCTGCCCCGCAGTTGGATCTGACCAAGAGTACACAGGACGACTTTCCAAATGGGTAGCAGCACTCTTGCTCACCTACCAGCCCTCATCCCAGATTCAAGCAGAGCTCTGAGCTTGGAAAATGCAAAAGCTTTGTTGTAGGAAAAAAGTATACTTGTAAATATCTCTAGGATGATGAGAGTCTTTCAGAAACAGGACATTTAAAAACAATCATAATACAGGGGACAGGGAGCTGGCCCCAGGAGCTGGAGACATGCTTTGCATATGGGAGACCCATGTGTAGGTTCAATTCCCAAGAAGTAGAGCACCAATAATGGAGCAGTCCCTGAGCACCACCAGGCGTGGCTTCCAAGTAAACAAACAATATACAAATAAAACAAAAGCACAGCATGTAAAAGAGAAGTTTATAAATATAATCCCATCTAAATTGGAGGTTTCAGGGACCAGAGCAATATTATAACAGAACACTAGTCTTGTACTACAGCCGACTCAAATCAGATCTCTGGAATACCACAAGGTCGCTTGAGGCCCACCAGGAGTCAGCCCTGAGCACCACCAGGTGTTCCCCCTCAAAAAAAATGGAGGTTTCTGACTGAAAAAAATTACATGAGGATACCACAAATAATCTTAGAAAGCCAAATAATAACCTAGGAGAAAGTATTTATGATTTAAGTAGTAAACACAAATGCCAAAAAAAAAATTGGATTTGGGCTATATTAAAAAACTTTTAATTTTAATTAAAAAGCAAATCAATGAAACTATATAAAATGGATTGAGATGATTACAGACGGCTCACAAAGAGGAGCTCTAAATGACTAGCAAATAAAATGCCCAACCACAGCCCAAACGAAATAGAAATTTGAGCCAGCTCATTGGCATTTCCATTTTGGTAAGAGGGACTCGAGTGTATTTAGGTCTGAGGACTCCACCAGCGACTCCTGGCCCCTGAGACTGGTAGTTCAATACTAGGGACCCACAATGCGGTGCAGCTTTTGTCCTGTAGTGTTGTGCTGACGCCAGGGCCACACCTGGCAGTGCTCGAGGGCTCCAGGACTGCACACAGCAATGCTCAGGGGTCCATGTGGTGCCAGGATTCAGCGAAGAAAGCTCCAGCACCGCTGTACACTCTCCTGGTGCCTCACTGACAAGATTTTTTAAATAGTAACATTGTTGACCAAGAGGAGGAGATACAATACTTCAGATACCATTGGTTTAAATCAATGCATCTATTTTGGAGATGGTATGGCAATAGCTATTAAACATTAAAATGGGGGTTGGAGCAATACACAGCGGGGAGGGCATTTGTCTTGCATGCAGCCATCAACCTAGGTCCGATCCCCAGCATCCCATATGGTGCTCCCAGCACTTCCAGGAGTAATACCTGAGCATTATGTATCTCCTGAGCATTATGAGGTGTGACCCCCAAACCAAAATTTAAGAAACAAACTTAAGATGGGAACCAGGAATGGAGTGCAGCCTTAGACTAACTTACTTTGTATATAGGATTTGATCCCTGGCATTGCAAAAACTTAAAAATATTAAAACGGATGAAGTCTAGGTCTAGCGATTCAACTTTAAAGGAAGGCAAGAACAGGGTTTCACAGTGAACCATTTTCATTTAAACAAAACAGTAAAGACCATGAAAGCACTCACCAATAAGAGGAGGGGGAGGTCTAAATGGCCTGAGATACCCATAGCAGTTAAAGCAAGAAGAGTTGACTTATATCGTTGGACCATTACAAATGACCAACACACATTGTTCAGGGCAAAAGACAAGTTTCAAAATGATATATAGTAAGAGATTGTATTTCTATTTTTAAACCCAAATACAATTACACACACATTTACATAAAATCACATTCATGATTTTCAGGGGCTCAGAGACTTGGTGTGCCAACACAGAGCGCAGGATGGCAGGGGTAAATGTCCAGCAGAACACAGAAGATCCCTCCTGGAAAAATGAGACAGAATTCAGAGGGAGAAAGTCAAAGAGAATTTAACTTCATCTGTAATAATTTTAGCAGAATAATTTAGTGAGCATTATCTCTATACAATTACAGTGTATGATTTTGAAAGAATGAAAAGACTTGAATAGGGATCCCAAGTCCTTTTCCTCTTCAGATGACCTCCCTTAAGCTTCCTGTGTCTCCTTTCACAGAGGCAGCGCTATACCGCAGCCGTGTCTGGGTTCCCTGTCATCTGAAGAAATTCAGATCACTCAGGCCTGGTCCCAGCAGACTTACACGATGAGCTGGGAGGAGTCTAGCTGAGTACCTGGTCGAAGACATGCCACAATGCATCTTCTCTTTCTCTGCAGAGAGGCGCTCTCAGGAAAGGAGCTCTCAAGAGGACAGCACAATTCTCACAGTAGAGACGTTGGTGAGAAATGTCCTCACATTGACTCTCAAGGGCAGACTGTCAGCTGACTTGTGGTTTTCAATCATTTATTTTCCTAACTTTCTACAGCTAAGACAGAGGTCCCTGTCTCAGAAGAAACTGAGGCCGAGGAAGCGGGATTTTCAGTTCTCAGCTCCCAAAGCACTGTGAGAGCTGCTGTTGTGTCTGGAATTTCTACCTGGCCAATCCGTCAGACACGGTTCATGGCAGCAATGCAGCACTCAACCCAGGAACTTCCGTCCTTAATGACCTGGATCCAGGCAGAAGTGTGACTGGACCTTCCAGCTTGAATTAGCTCCTCTTAATGATTAACTGCAGAAAACAACTGGCAAATTGTCTTTACAGAAACGTCTGGCTGCAGTCCCTCTCACGTAAAGGGAGCAATGTGGGAACTGCCAAACTAGATCAAGGGACCCCATTTCACACTGATGCTGGGTTCTCATCCTCAGAGACAGGTTTTCTCTTTTTCTTTGCATGAGGCTTTGGTCACACCCAGTGATGCTCAAGGGCTATTCCTAACTCTGTGCTCAGGAGTGACTCCTTGCGATTCTTGGTAGACTATGTGTGGTGTTTTTGCAGAACTACACAGGCTCTCCAGATTCAGGGATCAGCTACCTGGAAGGAAAGTGCCTAGCCTCTGGCACCATCTTTCCAGCCCATGTTTTCTTTCTTTCTGCTTTTTGGGGAGGGGGAGTTGGCAGATGGGGTCTTCACTGAGCAGTGCTTGGAGACAAGTCCATTTACTGGAATCTCACCAAGGTCCTGGTTTCTTAAGATGAGGTCAATGGGTCACAGGGTCAGGGTTGTCTTTGGTATCTATTGATATAAAGTTCCCTGGGCCCCACACTGGGAACTTGCATCTGAGGCAGTATCTCAACAGAGGTTGGTTTCTACGCACTGGAAGCACAGTGCAGCTTTCATGATGGCTGGCCTCGTACAAGGCAGTGAGAAAGACATGCCAGACACACATGAGAGGGTGGTGGGAGATGACGTATGAGAAAAGGTGCCTGGGAGGATGGAGACGGGAAGAGACAGAGCAGAGTGGGGGTAAGCTCACTGCTTATCCTTTGTAATGAAGTCTGTAATGAGAGCAGTGAGCTGTGGCACACAGATGTAGGTGATAGCACTGAAATGGTTAGGTGAGAGAGTAAGGTAGCAATGACTTCAGCTGTCCTAAAGACATTCTAGAAGATACTTAACATTTTTAGTCATTGTTCCAAGAAAACCAACTAGGCTCCGATGCACAAATCATCCTGGGAATGTGGGGTGCTTGCAGTCAAGAGATATCTGGGGAGAAAAGCACCCTCCACTCAAAGGCCGTGACATCACCATTGAAGACGATGTCAAAAGGGTTTTTGTTTGATTTAATTTTCATTATCCGTTGTTGCCCAGTGAATGAAAGGTGATACTATTAATGAGTGTGTGAACGAGACAGTGCCTTCATTGCCACATCTGAAACACACCCCCACACTTTTCAGGGGAGAATAGCCCTGACCCAAAGCATGGCTTTTCTCCATTGTGGAGAGCGACAAACTCTTTCTCTCCAACTGCTCCAATGCAGAGTTACTGCATGTCAGCTGCTTTCTACCCAGGACATAATATAAGGCTTGTGCTTGAGTTACTGCTATTTCATGGGAGCAGAATGCTAGCTTTCTTTTCTTAGTAAAGCCAATTGAGTCGGGAAATGTTTCAGCACCCCATCTCTGGGTTTGAAAGCCTGATTGTGTCAGTGATGGGTATAAATAGCTAAGAATTCGACAACTTTCTTTAAGAAAAATGGTAGGGAAGAGAAGTTTGGTTATACAGAATCCTTGAGACAGACAGAAACTTTCAAACCATGAGAACATCTTCCCCAGATGATGCACTTTTCCCACTGAGGAAGGAGAGAATACATGTTTCCCACCACCCCTGCTTCCTGTCTGCAGCAAAAGGACAGCTACGGCTAGATTTGCCCAAAGAGAATCCATCCAGGCCACCATGCACCTCCCTGCTGGGGAAGAAGCTCCTCTTTGTTTCTTTCCTAAAGTGCAGCCTTGTTTCCTTGGGCTCTGCTCTGGGTTCAACCTGGGCTAAACTATGGATCCCTTACACTTGAACTGGTGATTGGAAGATCCACACAAATGCAAACCTAGACCACAATTGAATGTTTCCTTAACAGCTCTATCTCTGTGAATAGGAAAGAAGCCATAGATCTTCCCAAAGTTTTGTTCGCTCTTTTTTTCTTTTAGCTCTGTTATTAAAATATAAGATTAAGCCCCTGAACTGTCAGTCTGACTTTGCTTTGCCTTATAATATATGAAATGATTTTACAGAACAAAACTGAGAGAAGGCCTGGGAGATAACTCAGGGATCAAGACTACATGCCTTGCAAGCACAAGTTCCTGAGTTCAAGCCTAGACACTGCCAGGGTGGCCCTGCTGGCCACTGTTTCAAGTGTCACATCACGGGTTTAGCATGCTGACTGAATATAACCCAGAGAAGCCCCGGAATTCCTGAGTCCTACTTGAGAGTCTCCACACAAGGATTTCTGTTTTAATTTCAAAAATTGTGGCCAGAGTGATAGTACAGCAGGCAACTTAAATGCCTTACACATAGTTGACCCAGGTTCCATCCCCAGCACTTCATATGGTCCCTCGACCCTGCCAGGAGTGTCCTTGAGAACAGCCAGGTGTTCCTTCCTGTGCCCCCAACACTCCCCCAAAAAAACCCACAAAAACTGTCATGAAAGATATTTCATTTGTTTGATGCTGCAGCTCCAGATCTCTCCACATAGGAGTATATATATATCCCAAAGAGTTGAAAGCAGAATGTCCAAAAGATATTAATGCTCGGACCACATCATTTTCCACTACAGCCAAAAGGCAAAAGCAACCTAAATGTCCACTGAAGGACACAGGGATAGATAGGATGTGGCAGATGAATAAGATGCAGATTTTGAAGTGGAGAAAAAATCCAAATATGTACAATATGAATAAGGCTTGAGGGCATTATGCCACGTGAAATATCCCAGGAAGTAAATTTTAGGAAAGGCAATTACAGGATTCCTCTTGCATAAGGTATCTAAGTAATCAGATTCATAGATAAAGAAACTAGGAGCATGCTCAGTAGGGACTGATGGAGTGGGTGGAAATTATTTTCTAGGAATGTAGTTTCAATTTTAGAAGGTGAAAGAGTCCTAGAGATATGGTATTGATGGTCATTCAATAAGGAGAATGTGCTTAATACGTGCACTACTGAACTACGCACTTAAACTATTAACTTAAGGTTCCAGAGAGATAGTACAGAGATTAAGATACTTGTTTTGCATGCAGGTGGCCCAGGTTCAATCCACAAGCAATTGGCCCAATTTCAATCCTCAGGTTGCCCGCCACACCAAGCAGCACCAGAGTGATCCCTGAGCACAGAATCAGGAGCTAACAGTGTGCAATGCAAGAACCTTAAACCCTGTTCTATCTCTATTCCATATTTTATGCCAAAGCTCTTACTAAGGAAATGTTCAGCTTTTTCAAAGTAGCATAAGATGCTTTCCAAAGGCTGTCAAGGAAAATACAACAGTCCATTAATTCCCTGTAACTTCCAGGAAACCAGATTTTGAGCAATGTTAATTTGAAGAGATAATCATTTTCTTTCTTTTTCATAGCCCTTTGCTCCAGCTTCATGTGTTGGTCAGCTTTGTTAGTCATGTGTGCTCATTTGTGGTTTTATTTGTTCTGGTCTTTATCAGAAACCTAGGTAAATAGTGGCAAGCTTTAGTAAGCTTGAAAAATGATCACACTATACTGATAAGTCTTTTTCATTGGAAGTCTGCAACTATAATGAATATTCTTAATGAAATGAATGTTCTACTGAGTTGACAAAGCTGGGCACAGAGTAAACAGCACTAGCGCCTCGAGACAACAGTCATGAACACATGTTCGCCAGGAGATATTTACTTATTAAGCCCCTAACAAAGAATAGCGCTGAATGGACCAAAGACATTATCATCATCCCTATTTCCTAGAGCACTGGGTTACTAAGCTAGGTTTATTAGGAGCTACAGAAGACATGGCTTTAATACCTCCATTCCCATAGCAGTTAACGAAACTCCAATTGTGTCTATTTTTATGTTCTTGGGTTTCATTATATACCCTCCCCCACCCCCGAAGATTAAAAACTCACTGACCACAGAAGCATGTTTTCCCTCCCTCCTTCTCGAAGGTGCTAATATTCTGATGATAAATGGATAAACTAGCTAAGGGTTGGAGAGAGAGCATAGTGCCTAAGACACTTGCTTGCATACAGTGGACACAGGTTTGATCCCTGAGCACCACCTGGTGTGGCCCCCAAACAAAATAAAACGAAAAGAAGATATGGGAAAAGAACTGAGATTACTATATAGAAAGATTTGAGGAAAATCTTATTTAAAAGATAAGATCTTTGTTTCTCTTTTGCCTGGAGGAGAGTTTCAGCTCTCCTCTATGAGTTTTCCAGTATAAAAGACCTTTTCTTCCACAGTGTTGCCATCTGCAGAGCGTTGAGATCTGGATAAGAGGGTTGAGGCTCAGGCTGCAACAGGAGCTGGTGGCGCGCCGGAAACGCCTGCACCGAAGGGGACTGCCAAGAATCAGAGAGGACCCAAGGGTTTGGAGAGCACCGCTGGGGAGCTTCTCCAGGGGGAGTAATCAGCCCAGGAGGGGCAGTCAGGAGGTTGAGCAGGGGTACAGTCTGAGATGGAGGAGCAGAGCAGTCCTAGGTGTAGGGGGTAGTTTGAAAGCCTCCTAATCAGCTCCGAGGAGGGAGACCTACTCACCCACCCCCAGCAACACGTTCTTCCAGCACTGCAGCTTGTCCTGCTGTTACGGGATTTGTTTCGCCTTCTCAGGTTCCTTTGGCAGCGTCCTCCAGGAAGAATCCCAAGCTGCTGCCTGCTGAAATGAGCGCAAGCTCACATTGTGCTTTCATCATTGTCTAACCACCACACCAGCACTGCCTCGACAATGTGTTATAAACAGTTCATTCATTTGCTGAACCTTACAGCTCACAAGGAATTTTCTGACTGTGTGGTAGTGAAGCATGAAGGAATCGGGGTGTTAACAGTTATTATGGCAAAGAAGACATTTCTAGGAGTATTGCCTCTCTTTTACTCAGTCTCCCACAAGAGCCCTAAGAGACACCAGGCAGTTCATAGGAACCAAGACAGGAAGCTAAAAAACTGGAAAAAAGTTCTAGAGGGCCTGGGAATGTGGCTCAGTGGCAAAGCTTCTGCCTTGCATCTGCAAGGCTCTGGGTTCTGTTCTCATACCACAAAGCAAAACAAACATAAATTATTTCAATAGGGGTGAAAGATATGGTAGATGTAAAAGATAGGAGGAAGACAAGAAGGGTGCCTATCTCCCTATCCCATCTCTCTCCCTCCCTCCCTCCTTCCCCCTCTCGTTTTTTAAATAGCATTTACCATTCTGAATTTTTCTTATTTATATATTTCTGTTTTCTGTTTCTTCTTCCAAAATAAAAACACCTTGGGATGCTGTTTCATCCCTGCATTCGGGGCCCTAAACAGATGTTATATGAATGAATGCATCCAGAAAACTGCAAGGTTGAGTGTTTGGGAAAAAAAGCAAGGTTTTTCCACTCCAACTCGTTCTGGAACACAGAGCTGAGAGCTTCCTTCCCTTTATTATACCAGTTAGAGACGCGTCTGGGGAAGCAGGCATTCCCTAGAGAGGTAGCCTTCCCAGGGTGCGGAGTTGATGCAGTTCAGGTCTCAATTCTAGTCTGAGTTCTAACTACTTAAAGACAGAATGCCAATATGCCCTGAATTAGGGTGAAGGGCATTCAAGAAAGAGGAACCTTTGGGAATTCATGCTGTCTTGGGTTAGGACTAAGAAGGAAAGTTCGGAAATCAGAGTGGGAGGGTGGAAGAGTACCTGATATCAACCACTGAACTGTTTTCATGCTTTCCAAACAGCTAGACATGTGCTGCAGAAAGAAAATGGGATTTGTTTAGAAAACTGGGTTTTTTTTGTTCTTCTCTTTCATCTTAGGCTAATATCATAGTTTCTGGAGCAATAGGCCTTGGGCTCTTTCTTGCCACACTCACTCATGTGTGCATTGACTTAGCCACGGTTTATCACATATTTAATCTGGAAACTGGATCTTTGTATTCTCAAAGGTTCTGAGTGGAATTCAAAACTTTTGTGATCTGTTGGGTAAAGCCATGGCTTTCTAAGGAACTAATATTCCTACAATTGATTTAAATTACCTTGTAGAACTCAGGAAGTCATTCTATTTGGAACTTGTGTTATCTTATGCCTCCCCCCCCAACTTTTTGGGCCTATCCAAATGTTCAATAAAGTCACTTTTCGGTGGTTCTAAGTAGTCACAGAATACAGGGAATCAAGCCCAGGGTTTCTGCATGAAAAGCACGAGCTCAGCCCATTGAGCTGGAGCTCAATCTGTCCAGCCAGTGCCTTATAATTTTAATGAATTATTCTCTAGGTTTATTGGATGTCTCTGAAGCAGACCAGGCTTAATAATACAGTAAATATTAATTGGGAGACCCAATTCTGCTGCTTTTATATTGCCTTATTTATTTCTGCCTGTGTTGCTTCCTGTGCAGTTGTTTACTTATATGTTTTTAATGTTGTCTTGTTGGCTGGTATTTTGAAATGTTAAACTATGGGATTGACTTCTGTGTAGCCTGGATTGTGTCTTCAAAGAAGTTTCTGAATTTCCTCTGATAGTCCTGTTACCAGCTGTGGACATTAATCATGGCAAATTACTGAAGTTCCCTCACTACTTAGTGTGAAATCGAACCTCAAACTTCTGTGACTATAATCTTTCAGTTACAATGGGATTCTGGTTATACATGCTTGAGAAAATGTCTTCACTACCCAAAATCCTTTATGGGTCAGCAGACATTTTCTAGAATGTGCCCTGGAAAGGAATAGGCTTTTACAGCATTCTGAGTTGAAGACCTTATCGTTGTCCCTGATGGGCATTGCAACTCAAACTTGATAATCTTCCTCCTTGCAAAGGTAAAGTATCAAATACTACTGTCACTCCCTTTTTACCAGCTTCCTCTCTATCTTGAACCTTGAGCTTTTCTTTTGTTTCCTTTTACATATGTGCATTGCAGAAAGTGTCCATATTTGCTCAATGACTATCCTGCTCATAATGCACAATAATCATATTGCTTCAAAATTAAATCAATTGGTTTTTAGATCATGATATGGATAGTATTTCAAGTGGGACATAAAGTGAAGACTACAAGCCCTTATCTGTTTTACAATAATTAGTACTCTTAGGCAGCTTTATATAGTTGTCTTATTGTGTTATTTTTCAATAATTTTACAAGATAGTGATTATTCCCATTTCACAGGTAAGGAAACTGAAGTGCAAGCTCAAGTGGTTTGTGCAAAGTTACATATGTAGTCAAAAAGAGAACTGCCACTACACCCATGACTGACTCCAAAGTCTGTACTCTACCGCAGTGCAGTGCTGCAGCCAACAAAAGATAACATAACCACAAAAAATCTCCATCACAATGAAAGAGGGGAAAAATAAAGCAACCGAACTATAACACAAAAAGGTGACACAAAGAATTAAGGAACTGAGACACTACTGGTGAGGTTGGTGGGGGCGGGGCAAGGAGGAGGGAACACAATCTTCAGAGGGATTATAGTAAACTGTAAAGAGGAGAGATTGGGTTTGAACCTGGAAGGTGTTGTCTCATGAAGCAGAGAAGCATATTCCTGGAAAGGGAAGCTCGTGGGAAGAGGCACAGAGATCAGAACGCACACAAAGGCTGTGTTTTCCATGAGTGACAGGACATGGTTATATGAAAACAAGCAGGGAGACAGGTGCAAAAAATTTAAGGGCAAGTGTGGAGGACCTTGGATGCTGAGGGATTTTTTTTTCTGCTTTTTGGGTCATAACAAGCAATGCTCAGGAATTACTCCTGGCAGTGCTTGGACGCCCATATGGGATTCTGGGGATTAAACATGGGTCAGCTGCATGCAAGGCAAAAGCCCTACCTGCTGCACTATTGCTCCAACCCCAGTTGCTAATGGATTTGGACTTTATTGGATAGACTATATAAAAATCTGTGGAGGTTTTTAAATTAAAGAATGATATAGTAAAGGCCATAGCTTATGAATATGCAAATGGAAGGCATGCACAAAAAGATTAGCTAAGAGGGAATGGAGGACAGGAGAAATACTGATGTACCTGCACTAAGGGAAAGCTGAACAGTGAAAAGGAAATGGGGGAAAAAAGATGAGTAGACATTTTTCCCACTAAGGCTTTCAAGGTGACTATTGTTGAGTTAGCACCAAATCAGGACGTGAGGGGTGATCTGGCTGTGGCATCTGTCATTCCATTGATCACCAGGTCTGATTCAACTGATCTGGCTGGCTGTGTAGGCATCCCCTTCCTTCTCATTTTCCATGCATGTCCCTCCCAAAGCTGCTGTTCAGTCAAAGAGGTCAGCCTTCCCCAAATAGAGATGGGCCATTCTTTGATCGAGGGTGCACAAGTATCTGCTCTCTCCTGCTAGACCCTCTAAATAAGCTCTTACGTTGTCATCAGATCTGTGGGAAATTGCAATGGTATTAGGATATATAACCATTGTCACACTCTGTGAACTCAACACCTCTATGGCAGAGTCCCTGGGTTAATGCTGGGAAACGCTGAGTGCTATTTCTGAGCCCATAGACATGACACAAGAACAAAAGGCACAGCTAAAAGGTGGTGTTGAGTTGATGTAAACAAATGGTTCCTAGGAGCTGGCTTTAATGGGCCAGGTACATTGTAGGTCATTGTAGCTTAAAAATAAACAGCTTAATATTTTCATAAGAAAGAGAGCTATAGGAATTATATTCCCTTCATTAAGCATCTACTTCTCTGTAATCAAACTTCTTGGAATGCACTGCAGTGACATATTTCTATCATTTTCTTTCTTACTAGGGTCCACGTGTGTAGTGAACAGGGGACTGTGTCCTATTTGCTAAGTCCAGCACAGGGGAGATACAAAGATGCTGAAGCATTAGCCTAATAGGTTAGGGGTGCTTGTGTTGTATGCAGTCTATCCTGGGATTTGGCCTATAGCACCCCATATGGTCCCCTAAGCTTCTCCAGGAGTGATCCCTGAGTACAGAGTCAGAAGTAAAACCTGAGCACAGCTGGATATGTCCCAAAACAAACCCCCCAAAAAGTGAAAATATTAGTCAAGGGGGCTTGAGTGATAGTCCAGCAGGTAGGGCATTTGCCTTGCATGCTGTTGGACTCGGGCTCGGTCCCCAGAATCCCACATGGTCAACCGAGCAATTCCAGGAGTAATTCCTGAGTGCAGAGCCAGGAGTAAGCCCTGAGCATTGCCGGGTTGTGACCCAAGAAGCAAAAACAAAAACATGTCAAGGTTTTTGGCTCTAGAAATGGAAAGGAAAGAGCTATAATCATATGAGATGGAGAGGGTTGCATCTAGAGCAGGCTTTCATGACATCAGGGCTGCGTGTTCGCACAGGTTGGTTTGGGGATTTCCTTCTATACACAAGGAAGGAAAACCAAGTGATAGTTGGTTTCTCAGGTATGAAATCTGCAGGTTTGATCTAAAGATTTAGGAGTCAGTTGCCTAAAGAGAATTTAATAAACCTTGGGACTGGGGGCTAGTGTCAGGGAAGTAGATACAAATAGGGGAGAGGCCCAAGGACTAAGACTCGAAATATTGCAACACTAAGTATGTGGGGAGAAAGATATTCTGGCAAATGAAAATGATAAGAAGCATCCGAGGAGTTAGAAAAAACAAAACCAAACAAACAGATAAGGCAATGGAGAGTTCTTGAAGCGGAGGAAGGGAGCGCATGAAGGCAAAGGGAGGCATCTGATGTAAGCCCAGAGAGAGGAGTGGAAACTCCCACTGGACTTAGCTGGTCCTTGATAACCTTGGTGAGAATTCACCAGCTCAGTGAAGGCCAAAGCTGGGATGAGGTGGGGAGAGTTTAGTGAGAATAGGAAAGGCACTAATGACAGCAGATACAGACAACTCACTGTAGAGACGCCATGAGTAGCCGACAGATGAGCAGTGGCTGGTGGCTGAAACATGATCAAACCAGCAGGATTTACCATTTTGTAATGAGCTGAATGTTTGGGTGTTGTCACACCCCACTCGTATGCACAAGTATCATACATATACTGAAACCCTGCCGGGTCCTTCCTGTGATGTTGCAAGGAAGTGGGGTAAGGTCATGACTAATGTCCTCTGAGAGTTTAGTTTTCTGAAGAGTTTTCTTCCTTCTCTGCTTGCTGTCATGGGAATATATAGTCAGAACTCAATGCCCTGCCACTATGGAGAGGGGGTCCCATGCTGGCACATTAATCTTGGACTTCCAAATTCTAGAACTGTGGGAAATCTGTATCTGTTGTTTCAGCTGCCCAGGCTATGGTATTTGCTTAGAATGATAAAGAATTAAATCTCCTCTGTTATAGGCTATTCTAGATTGTGACCTCATCCAGTGTCAGGACTAAATGCCTTTCCATTTTTTCTTTTTGGGGTCAGGGAGGACACCCACCAGTATGTAGATCTTACTCCTGGATTTGTACTCTGGGATCTCTCCTGATAGGACTTGGGAGACCAGATGGAGTGCCTAAATCAAGGTCAGCCTCATGCAAGGCAAGTGCCTTACCCTCTGTACTAACTCCAATCCCTAAACATCTTTCCTCTCCACATGTGACATATTATAGATGATTAGTAAATTTTATCAAATAAATGACAGTGAAGAGAGTTTTTGTCACCTTTTAAAAAAGCCACCATTTATCTCTTGAATAAAGCACTCATCTCAGTAGGTTAGAGAACACAGCCGGTATGCAGCATGTAGTCAATTGTCTAGTGCTTTGTATCAAAATAGACAATAGTAGCTTTATTACCAGTTTATGACTTTCCTTTCAAATATGACATCTAAGACCCAGAAAACAGTCCTTGGTTTCTCTGAGTCAGGTAACATAAATGTGGTGATTTTTGAGACTCTATAAATAACTAATAGACCTGAATATTAGGACCTCAAGGTAATTCTGAAATCTCTTATAACCTTCTTATGTGACGGTCTTTTTCTTTGAGTTGCCAGGCTATTTAATGAAGGAAAATCTCACATAATAGTCAACATTTGTCACATAGTATTATTTTTATCAGAATTCTGGTTTTAAAGTTTGAGGTTTTAAAGTTGTCCAGGGACAAAACTACATTACAAGCCTGTTTCATCTATTATATTAGTAGGTCTGTATTTGATAGCTAATGCCATTGGTTATAATGCAAGGTAACATAGATATGGGCCCAAAATATGTCTTTAAGTAATATCAGTACAAAGTTTTATGACCCACGGACACACCCTCTCTCACCATACTCGCAGTAGATGAATAGATGTCCTTTCCAGGATGAATGGAGAAATGTTTACTTTTGTCAAGTTTTAATAGTTGAGTTCCCTATCCTGCTATCCTTTCACGAGACAGTAAATCTTCAGCCAAGTTTATAGGTTGTCTTTCATCCAAAGACCTCAAAGAAACTTTGCTAACACTATGTCATTATTAATCATCCAACTTGCCCTAGGAGGCAAGCGATAGAGAGAAACTGAGGTTCCAAGAAGGTTATGTGACTTTTTAGGGTCATGAACAAGGTCAGAAGAAAGAGCTGGGCAAGGAGCCCAAATTCCTGTCTCTTGGCCAAAGACCGAGCCCTCCCCTCAAGCTCTCAAAACATTTCCTTTTGATAGAAACTGTGATTTGTTACCTTGATCTATTAAGCAGAAATGAACTCTGAACCCTTCTTCAATGACTTGGGGAATCAAGGTTTATTTTTGAAGTTACTTCAAGTCATAAAATGCTTGATTCACTACATGAAATAATAGTACTGAAATAAGTAAATAGCTTTGTAGTCATAATGATAGCCTGGATTAAATGGTGCCTGGCCTCTGAAAAGCACTGAGGTCCACGGCTCCGAACAGCCTTTAGTCATGTTGGCTGACCCTCTGGCTTTAAGTATCCCTCAAAAGTTTTTTTCTCCACCGCCCTACTTCCTTTCCTTTCATCGAAATATTTCTTCTTATGTATCAGGAGCTCTTGAGATAAAAGCAGCTCTTTACTTTCGATGGATCTGACAAAAGGGGGTGGGGGGGAAGACTTCTTCCAGGCCCTCAAGAATAGACTGTAATCGCATTCCAAGAGGTTCTTATCAGAATGAGTTTAGATTCCACCTTTCTTGCAGGTAAAGGATCAAAGTTACAGAAACTGGTTCGTATTTATTAAACTTTCAAATAGGCCTCTAGGACGGGGATGTCACTCAGTGGTACAGTGCTTGTACCTCCTGCATGAGCTCCTGAATTTGATCTCAGGCACCTTAAAAAAAGTGGTCCCTAACTACCAGTTCTCCCTTCTAGTTAGAGGAGTATCTTTTAACTATTTAAATCAATGTAAGTGGAAGCGGTTGAAATGAGTATTCCTTCTCTACCTCAGGTCTCGACCTGCTGAACGACTTTGTAAAGCATCGTCTGAGTGGCAGGTTCGAGATAAATGATGGTTGCCCAGACTCGGCTTCAGTCTTTGTGGAAGCAGGAAACCAAGTATTTTGGGGCTAAACGCCTGAGATTTTAGTTGGGTCAGCTCGAGTGAGAGGTCCTGACTGGCCTGAGAGTGGGATATGGCATAAGGAGACATGGAAGCAGGTGACACTGTTAGAGGGGAAAATGGTCCCAGGTGATTGGTTCTTGCCTTTGAGATTAAGAGGATCATGTAGCAGAGTTGGGCTTTGAAAGTTGTTTGATTTCTCCAAACTCAAAGGAACACAATAGTAAACTGGGAGAAAACAAGAGCACAACTAATCCAGATAATAAGACAGGAGTACCTGGTGCCCAGGGGTTTTCTTACTTTCTGGCTTGGGGGCAGGTCTAAGCCTTAATATCAGGCTGTCACCTGGGAGTGAATTGGGGGAAAGTAACAGAAAACCCAGAGTGATTTCACATGTGTGGTCTTTAGAATAATTAGGTGGGAGAATGCACTGTGTATCTCTCTCTCTCTCTCTCTCTATCTATCTATCTATCTATCTATCTATCTATCTATCTATCTATCTATCTATCTATCTATCTATCTATCTATCTATCTATCTTTGCTTTTCGGGTCACACCTGGGGATGCTCAGGGGTTACTCCTGGCTCTGCACTCAGGAATTACTCCTGGTGGTGTTCAGGAGATCATTTAGGATGCCGGGGATTGAACCCAGGTTGGTGGCGTGCAAAGCAAACGCCCTACCAACTCACTGGACTATCGCTTCCGCACCAAATGCAATGTTTTAAAGGGAAGGAAGGATACCCAGATCAACCTTGGCCCCAGAGAATAGGGTGGAGGAGAAAGAAAGTGGGGAGGAGAGGGAAAAGAGACAGGTGAGAAGTAGCGAGTGCCAGGTCAAGGGAGTCAGGTGCAAAAATGATGTTAAGGAAAAATAGAGCTGAATATTCAAACCACAGAGCCAATAACACTAAAATCAAGAGACCCAAACTTTAACAAATTATCTCAGAAAGGAGCTCGTCAAGAGGACAGGCTGGAGGGGCAGGGCTTAGGGGCAGGAATCTGGGAACACTGGTGGAGGGAAGTTGATGCTGGTCTGATATTAATGCTGCACTATGGTATGTCTAGACCTCAACTATGGATGACTTCGTAAATCACAGAGATTTAGGGATTTAATACATTTCTTTTTAAATCCTTGTACAGTTTCCACTCTGTAAAGGAAAAATTAGTCAGAATTGGAAAGAGATTGCTTCTGGCCACATACCCAGTCCCCAACCTGACTATGTAGCTACTAATAACTATGGCCTTGTTTCTACTCTAAAAGATCAAAAATGACAAGAGATAGCAAATTACATTAATAGTGATCATACATTCAAATCAAAACAACAATGAGATATCATTTTACACCACAGAGACTGGCACATATTCTAAAGAGCAAGAACAACAAGTCCTGGCGTGGATGTGGGGATAAAGGGGACACTCATCCATTGTTGGTGGGAATGCCGGCTGGTACAGCCTTTCTGGAAAACAATATGGACATTCCTCCAAAGACTAGAAATTGAACTCCCATTTGACCCAGCCATACCACTCCTGGGAATATACTCTGGGAAGCCAAAAATACGCAGCAGAAACACCCTCCCTACTTTTATGTTCATAGCAGCATTATTCACAATAGCCAGAATCTGGAAACAACCAGAGTGCCCGAGAATCGATGACTGGATAAAGAAGCTTTGGTACATCTACACAATGGAATACTATGCAGCTGTTAGGAAAAATGAAGTTATAAAATTTGCCTATAAATGGATGGACATGGAGAAGATTATGTTGAGTGAAATTAGCCAGAAGGAGAAAGACAGATACAGAATGACTGCATTTATTTGCATGGCATAGATATATATGTGCATATTGTGATGCCAATATCCAAGGTCAAGTGAAACATGACCTTGTATCAGGAGGTCTTGTCAAGGGTGGAAATTGTCGCAAACGTGTGGGAGTCAGAGGCTGGGTAGGACAGAGAATGGAACAGTGTGCTGACAATTGTCGAGGGTACTAGTGCCAACCTAGAACTGAGCATTAAATATAGGCAAAAGGATACACATGACAACCCTTTAATGTATGTTCTGTAGTCCATAGTCTGAGGGGAGGAAGGGAGAGAGAGAGAGAGAGAAGAGAGAGAGAGAGATAAAGGGAAAGAAATGGGGAACCTGCCATGGAGGCGGGCTGGGGGATGGGGGAGGGAACCGGGTAGTTGGTGGTGGGAGATGGGCACTGGTGGAGGGATGGGTGCTGGAACACTGTATGACCAAAACTCAGGTATGAACTTTTAATTGTGTATCTTTGTGATTGTGTATCTCACGGTGGTATAATAAAATACTTAAAAAATAATGACCATACAACAAAGCAGTAGGAACACTAAGCACTGACTTGGCAGTTAGGCCAGGAAGGTCAATCTCTGGTATGCAAAGGTAAAAAGTTGAGAAAAAGCTGAGTTTTCAGTAACTTGGAAGGTGGACCCTGAGTGACTAAATTTTTAAGTAAGACAGAGGTCAGCCAGCTTGCCTGTACAGAGTCGGAGGGTGTATATTTGCAGTTTTACAGGCCACATTTTTGCTCCTAATAGCAAGAGACTTTTGGAACTTCCAACCTCACCCGCATACCTACTGGAGGGAGAGAGAGTGTGAGGGGTTGAGCTAGAGGTTGAGGTCAGCTGCTATTGGCCAGAACCTAACAGTCATGACTTTGTAATAAAGTTTACATCCTAAAGGAGGGTTTGACAAGTTTGTGGACTAGTGAGGGGAGAGGTGCCTGGAGAAAGCACAAAAGTCCCCAGCCCCTCTCTTCCTGCCTTGCTGTAGGCATCTTTTCCATTGGTCTGCTCCGAAGTTAGAGACTTCTCAGTAATGTGTGGTTGCACTCACAAGTGAACAGGCTTCCTGAGTTCTGTGGGCTGCTTTAGCAAATTGATTGAACCTGAGGACAAGGTCATGGGAACAACTGATGAGCAGCAGGTGGGCCAGCAGCACAGGTGGTCAGTGGGTTTCACAGCTGGCACCTGAAGTGGGGCAGTGGCGGGCCTGGAGCCATTTACTGTGGAACCTGATACTATCTCTCCCAGATTCAGTCAAATTCTTGGACAAGCTGAGCATTACTTACTGAAATTGGGAAGCCTCCACACATTCGTATTAGAATTGGGTCCAGCAGAAAATGGAACAGTGTGCTAACAATTGTCGAAAGTACTAATACCAACCTAGAACTGAGCATTAAATACAGGCAAAAAGATACACATGACAACCCTTTAGTGTATGTACTGTACTCCACAATCTGGAAGGGAAGGAAAAGAGAAAGAGATAGACAGGGAAAGAAATAAAGAACCTGCCATGGAGGCAGGCTGGGGGAGCGGGAGGGAACTGGAACGTTGGTGGTGGAAGATGGGCGTTGGTGGAGGGATGGGTGCTGAAACACTGTATGACCAAAACCCAAATATGAACATCTTTGTAATTGTATATCTCATAGTGGTATAATAAAATACTTTAAAAAGAATTGGGTCCGGAAACCCTGTCCAGGCCTGTTGCTTTATTATCACGATTATTTTTATTTCTGTCAGCTATTGGTCTAAGGGGGAGAATTCAGGTGACAGAAAGTTAAGTTTTTGCTGCCTTTGACTGCATTTCCTGAAGAACAACAATACAACAAAGATATAAGCTCCAAAATGTATTGACTAGGTTACTTATTAATTGTGGATATCATAATAACAGAGATTAAATATATAAGGCTGAAGTAGGGGCTCCAACTTCCCATGAACTGTAGCAACCCAAGAGTGTCATATAGGTCCCCCTTTCAAAATCCTCTCAGTCAGATGTGGAAGAGCATAAAGGCACATGGAAGACCCTTGTAGAGATACAGCAGAGATGGGGGGTAGAAGGATAATAGTTGACCTGAAAGGGGGAGAGTCAGCGGGGAAGAGCAGAATTATAAGCAAGTGCAAAGGTCCTGTGGCAGGAATGTGCCTCTTACCTTCAAGAAGTCACAACGGTGGGTGACAGTGTGGTTGGTACAGAGGGAACAGGAATAGGGGACTAGTAGGAGATGAAATCAGAGAAGCACAGAGGGCCTGAGGGTGGCAGAAGGTAAACCACATCAGACCTTTTCTTTTTTTAATCTTTTTTCTCTTAAATTTTGGGCCACACCCAGTTGTGCTTACTCCTGGCTCTATGCTCAGGGGTTACCCCCTGGTGGGGCTCAAGGACCATTTGCAGTGCTTAAGACTGAACCTGATTGGTCTCATGCAAAAGAAAGTGTCTTACCAGCATGAAAAGCATTTTAATTAATATTTAAACATTTTTAAATGTTTTTAAATTTGGAGAAAAAAATTTAATTTGCTTTTGTTATTTTTAGGGGTAGAGAGTAGTCTGTTGTCTTTATCTGTGGGCCACCCGGCTGTGCTTAGGTCTTATTCCTAGTTCTGTGCTCAGGGTTCACTCCTGGCAGGGCTCAGGGAGCTATTTGCTGTGCCAGGTCTTGAACCTGGATCAGGCCTGTGCAAGGCAAGCTCCTTACCCACCATACAATCTCTCTTGCCCCTTTTTTGTTCTGTTTTGTTTTGTAGTCATACCTGGTGATGCTTGGGATCTACTCCTGGCTCAGTGCTCAGGGTTTGTTCCTGATAGTACATGGGGACTTTGTAGTGCCAGGAATTAAACCTGAGCCTCCTGCATGCATATCATCTGCTCAGCTATTAAGCCTTCTCTTTGACACTGGAGGAAATTCTTAAATAAGTAAATAAATAAATAATACTTTAGGGTTAGAGAGATATTACAGCAGGTAAGTCACTTGCTTTGCTTGTGGCTGACCCAGGCTTGCTTTGCTAGGAGCACAGAGCCAGGAGTAAGGCCAGAGAGTCCCACCAGATGTAACTCACCACCTCCTCCATCCCCACAAAAAAGAAGCCCCCCAACTTCTTTATTTTGGAAACGAAAAATCACATATTTATGATCAGGGACATATTTCATACTTATTATATAATGCAGTAAGAACTTTTGAATGTTAATCTCCATTTTGTATCATAAATAAATACGATATGTGATTCTTGATACTGAAATGGAATTAAAATATCTGTTAAAGGGACCCAAGGCTAGAGCCAGAGAGATAGT
>JAJIBD010011490.1:0-40000 GCA_021461705.1 Cryptotis parvus
ATGTGGTGGGTGAGTCTCATCCGGCTGCTTCCAGGACCCCCAGAGGTGATGGGCCCACTCCCAAAACCCATCTGTACTCCAGCTGAGCCTGGGGAGGGCCGAGTTCCAGCTTCCCCAGTCACGTCTGAGGCTCTTATATAGCATTGCTTTAATGCAGTTTATTTTCTATATATTTGCCCAATATTCTAGTGTTTGGATTGCCATGGTATACCTACCCAATTCTTGGGACTGGATATATGTCATATTTAGACTTTTCATTGTCATATTTAGACTTTCTAAAAGCAATGTTTTTGACAAACAGCTTTAGAATTGCATGTGCTCTGGTTATGCTGTTTTCTCAGGCAAGTTCAAAAAGAAGAAATTGAGATGTGAGAAAGTTGGGCTGATTTATAGATCAAGTTTCATTTCCTCAGTTATGACACTGAGGGATTGTCACTTGGAAGGGGGCTGTGAGCTGGCCTGGGAGTCCACTGAGAGATGCCCACTAAGAGTTTGTGGGTTGGTTGGTGTATTTGTTGGTTATTGTAACAGCCTCCTGGAAACCTGGAGTGTTTTCCTCTTTAATTTAGCAGTTCTCTTATTTCACTAATCTACCATCTTAGTTACACTGGAGAGAAGAAGGATCTCTTCAATGAGAAACACCAGCACCTGGGTTCAATAAGGATTTATGGCTTGCTATTTCCGCACTGCTAGTAACCACAATAAAATGCTATATCTAGCCTAAGCTTTTTCACCATTATTACAATAGAAGGCAAGCTGTTTCCTGAAACTGAAGTCTCCCTGGATAAGAAGTTTGGCTAAACAGAGGAAACATTGAGAGAGAACCCTGGAGCCCTCACTGGAGTTTTTCTTCCTGGCTCCGTCTGTGTGCTGGTCCTAGAAGCCAGAGGTCTGGGTTGTATTCATGCATTAAGGCCCCAGCACCCACCCCTACATTTTCTTCTTTTATTGTTTATTCGGTATCTATAAACAACGCCTCTTAACTTCAAAAGATACCTATTTCACAAGGAAACAATATCACAACCTTACTTGGAAACCCAATATCTCTTATTGTTAATAAAGCTAAATAAACACTGTGAGTTTCTTCATCTAATTTACCTGCCAAAGGTCCTGCTCTTTCTTGGTTTCAAGAGAGGGTAGAGGGTATAGTGTGTGTGTGTGTGTGTGTGTGTGTGTGTGTGTGTGTGTGTGTGTGTGGACAGAGAGAGAGATGGAGAGAGAGACAGAGATATTAGCAAGTGAGGGAACAACAAGGTATTTCAAATAATTGAAGCTGTGACATTGCTTTTGATAGGACTAAAAGACTAGAAGAAGAATTGAAGCGGAACTGAATTTGGCAACTGTGGGGGTCTGTCTGGGTGTCCCTCCCAGTCGGATGGAAAGAGAACTTGACATGTGTTGAACCATCCATCCCCTAGCCACACATAATCACAAATCCTCAGATAAATCACTCTTCCTCTGAACGCAGCCCCTCAGCTATAGAATAGTATCCTAACAACCCCTATCTTACCAGTGTTACAAGGGCTATTTGAGGCGGGCCAAAGCGGTGTATACTCTCAAGGGGCAGCCACAAGAAGGAAGAGCCTTGCTTGCCTCTGGGGGCATCAGATATTTTCTCAAGGGGCCCCGGGATCTACTTCCAGGCCAACTTCTCACTATAGCCTGAAATAAATCAGTGGATTAAAGGCTTTAAAATTGAATGACTAGATCACATGTCACGAGGGTTAGGTGTCCTATACCACGAGACTAGGGCTATGACATTCTCTCAGCTCCTCTCCAAAGCAGATGCTACTAGCCTCATTTCAGAGAAGATTTCTCTGTCTCACGGTTTTGGTAGGACAAGAAACCCTTTCTGACCCACCCAATTCAAATGCGTCATGTCTGACTCCAAAAGTCAGGCCCTTCTCGGCTAAGCTGCTCCCATTATTTCTAAGGGTTGGGCGGTCCTGTGCCAGATAGGCCCATATTTATTGAAAAGAAAGCAACATCTAAACACTGGTTTTCTTATTTTTACAGGAGAATTAGCTGTAGGAATTTTTTACATTTTAATATGTATGGGAAAGGTAGTTGAATTGGAAGGATATTATTTTTTTTTTTTGCTGTTTTTTTTTTTAGAACTACACCTAGCTGTGCTCAGGGCTTACTCCTGGCTCTATGTTCAGGGATCATTCCAGGCATGGCTCAGGGGACTATATATGGAGCCAGGAACTAAACCTGAGTTAGTCACATGCAAAGCAAGCATCTTATATGCTATACAATTGCTCCAGTCCCATAGAAAAATATTTTTAATACATACATTTTTATTAATTTTATTTTTAGTTATTTTAGTGTAGTAAAGGCCACAACTATTGATATAATTTTTGAGTTGAAATTGATTAGGCAACAAAGCTTCAATATTAAAATCAATAAGTATTTAAAAATCAATTTTATGTGAAAATTGTTCCATTTGATCACAGGCTTGTTAAGTCCTTGTGTAAGAATTTAATTAAAATTTATGAAAACATGGGCCAGAGCGATAGCCCAGCAGGTAGGGCATTTGCCTTGCACGCAGCTGGCCTCTGCCAGCCTGGGTTTGATCCCCGGCATCCCATATGGTCCCCCCCGAGCACCGCCAGGAGTAATTCCTGAGTGCAGAGCCAGGAGTAGCCCCTGGAGCATTGCTGGGTGTGACCCCAAAAAGCAAATAAATAAATAAATAAATAAAAATAAAATAAAATTTATGAAAACATCAGTCCCCAGAGTTTTCAGCTAAGGGGACCAGTGTTTCCATAACCTTAGCTGCTTGGCGTCCATCTCCTCGGAGATTTAATTAGAAATCAGTAGGGCAGAGCCAGTGGATAAGTCAATGTGATGGAAGCAGTTAACACATACATTGTTTTGATGGTCACAGCCAGAGAGCAAAAAAGAAGTGTGTGTGTGTGGTGTGTGTGTGTGTGTGTGTGTGTGTGCCTCCCCTCCCCAAGACCCCACACACACTCTCACTGGGGGCTCTCCACCCCGTGCTAGGAAAGTTGGCGGGACCAGGTGCAGTCCTAAGAGGAGAGGCACCTCCCAGGCCCTGCTGGCATTGCCTGTGGTTGCGGGGGCTGGCCGAAGTTCTCTGACTGACGTGGTCAGCCCCTGGTGCCTTTGCTGCCAGCACTGCTCTTCGGGCCTCTGAGAGTTTCCACGCGCCTGATGGAGGCCCCCCCGCGGCAGCCGCCGGGGCCCCAGGCATATCGGCCACCTTGGCAGATTTCCTTTTGAAGCATCATGTTGGCTTGCCAACCTCATCATCCCAAACCAGTTAAACAAACAATCTATTAGACTGGCGGCCCCTCTGGATGCTGCAAGTTTTATTTAAAGGATGTTGGTTTTTCCATTCTCAACTCCCCGTGAATGATTTCCTTTCCAGAGGGACAGGGAGCATCTTCTAGCTTGAGTCCGAGGGTAGTGGCTGGATGTGGACATGCAGCTCCTACTATGGTTATGAATATTTACAAGATGACCAAGAAGGAACATGGCAAGGCTGGATTCAGGAATAGTATTTCACTCTCTCAAATCAAAGCTAGTCAATTTTATTTTATTTATCTGTCTGTCTGTCTGTCTGTCTGTCTGTCTATTGCTTTTTTTGGGTCACACCCAGCAATGCTCAGGGGTTTCTCCTGGCTCTGCACTCAGAAATTACTCCTGGTGGTGCTCGGGGACCATATGGGATGCCAGGGATCGAACCCAGGCCGGCACAGGCCAGCCATGTGTAAGGCAAACGCCCTACCCACTGGGCTATCACTCCAGCCCCAAAGCTAGTCAATTTTAAATCATCATTAGGTTTTCATCATAAATGATAAATTAGATTAAATTTGTGATAAAGTATATTAAATTTGAGTTAGAATTAGTTATTCACACCCTCTGTAATTAGGTTACTAGCTTTCTTCCCTTAATGGTCTTTCTCAAAGATGTCCTTATGATCATTTCATTTTGAGTCTTTTGAAGTAGATGTGAATGGACACATCAGATTTTGTAACACATTACTTCTCTCTTTATTTATTTATTTAATTATTTATCTATTTATTTATCTGTTTATTTATTTTTGCTTTTTGGGTACAACCAACCATGCTCAGAGGGTTACTCCTGGCTCTGCACTCAGGAATTACTCCCAGCAGTGCTCAGGGGACCATATGGGATGCCGAGGATTGAACTAGGGTCAGCCATGTGCAAGGCAAATGCCCCTACCTGCTGGACTATTGCTCCAGTCCCTCTTTTTAAATAAAGTCGCTGTTTTAGGTTTCTTGATTAATAAGAGTACCTTTACTCAAGAGGGCCCCAGTCATCAATAAATGCTGGACTTAGAGATGACTACAAGAGTATGCTATCTGCACGGCAGAGCCTGGCAAGCTACCCGTGTTGTATTTGATATGCCAGATACCAGTAACAATTATAGACCTCATTCCTGAATGGATTGAGGCTCTTTATCTTCCTGGAGCTTAAGAGTACCTTATTATTTACTAACTGTGTGTGTGAGAGAGTGTGTATATGTGTGTGTGTGTGTGTGTGTGTGTGTGTGTGTGTGTGTGTGTGTGTGCCGCGCGTGATTGAAATTGGGATGTTGGGATTTAATTATTCAGCAAAGTCCTTTGGATTCAGATTTTAGAGGGGGCAGAACATACTGGTGGTGCTCAGAAGTATGTCAGTGGTGGAGGGACTGGGATGGGGTGGGGCAGTCATACTCTGCCAGGGATCTCTTATGGGATACACATGGCCTGTGGGCTACCTCTGGAGCCACATCCCCATCCCCCTAAATTCAGCTTTCAATACTGCAGAAATCCTGATCTTGTTGTTCATTTGTTACAATATAGAAGGCTGAGGGCAGTAAGTACTTGCCCTTTGCCAGTGCCTCCCCGTGGTTGCAATGGGTATATCAGAGTACTCAGAAAACACAACAAATGGAAGTTGCTGTCTTTCTGAATTCAAAGTCTAGGACGCCTAAGCTTGAACAATTCAAGAGATCTTACCAAAACTACCTTGTTAGTAAGGAAAGGAATGATAATCCAAAGATTATCAGTTGGAGCCTTTATTCTTCCATTCCACAGCCTTCTTTCTATCGGGCCCATTTTGGACCTGGCTGCTGTTCTAATCACTGACAATTGGAGTGATCTCTGAGCATTTCCAGGAATGATGCCTGAGCATTGAGCTTGGAATGATCCCTGAACACCGAGCCTAGAGTGGACCCTAAGCACAGAGCCTGGGTGATCCCTGAGCACAGAGCCTGGAGTCAGCCCTGAGCACAGAACTGGGTATAAAACCTAAGCACCCCGAGGTATATCCTCTGCCCCCCATAACTGCCCAAACTAAACACTGGAGATAGGTAAGGAACATGCTGAAGACCCTGATCCTGGGTGCTTCTCTCTGGGGTGCCCCCTGCACCTCTCTGTCCTCAGCTGGGTGCAGGGACTCTCGTCAAAGCCTGGTGCAGTGTCGGCTAGTGAGCAAGTTCTTAATAGACACTCTGAGTTGGTGAATGTATAAACTGCAGCACCCCCAAGCATGCCCCTAAGCCGTCAGCTGCAGGCAACCACGGATCTTTCCCACTCTACGTTGTTGTTGTTCCTAGAATGTCCAAAAATGGAATCTTAGTGGGTAAAATATTTTGAGTGTTTGTTTTGCTTTCCACTCGGCATGAGGCATGGAAGGCTCATTTGTGCTGCTGTAGGAGTCAGTCGTTGGCCCTTTTTATTGTCCAGTAATTACCGTGCTGTATATGCTCCACTGGCTCTATATTCATCTCTCCAGATGAGGCAAGGGAAATTGATTCAGATGATAGCATTTTGTTGTTTATTATTATCATTAGTATTGCCATTATTTTGCTTCTAGAGCCAAACACAGCAGTACTCTAGGGCTATACCAGCGGTGCTTGAGGGACCATGTGGTAGCAGAGGATCAAATCTGGGCCTCCTGCATGCAATGCATGTGCACAACTAGAAGAACTATCTTCCCTACACCAACACCATTTCATTTATTGTGGGGGTAGGAGGTTGGGCCAATTTCAGCAGTGCTCAGAGGCAATTCTTGGCTCCATGCTCTGGACTGACTCCCTAGAGGTGCTTGGAGACCTTATGTGTTGCCAGAAATTCAAACCAGGTTTGGCCGCAAGCAAGGCAGGGACCTTACATATCTCTCTGGCCCATCACATCATCTAAACATCCTTTGCAAAGGGAGGGCCTGAGGAATAACTCAAAGGGCTGAAGGTATTGCATGGAGCAACCCCAGGTTTAACCCCTCTGATCTCTCCTGAAAATAGCTGCCAAGAATCACAGTATATGGTTCCCTTCCCCCAAAAAAGTATGTATGTATGTATGTGTGTATATATATGTATATATATATATCAGTATATATATGGATATATATCAGGATGAGAAATATGGCTCAAAGATGTGAAGAACATGCCTAGCACATGCAAGAATCTAAGCTCAGTCTCTGTTACTGCAAGACCCACCCAGCCCTGTCCTCTGAGCACTGAGCCCCAATCGTACCATGCTATTACATAGTGAACTGCTGAAAGAAGCCCCTATTTTTTAAAAAAAATTACATAAAAAGCAAGGGCCAAAGAGATAGTACAGTGGGCAGGGCACTTGCTTTTCACATGACAACCCAGGTTCAATTCCTTGCATCCTTGTATAGTCACCCAAGCACCTCAAGGAGTGATTCCTGAGTGCAGAGCCAGGAATCACCCCTGAAGGTCTCAGGGGGTGGCCCTAAAACAAAAACAAACAAATAAAAGGATTTTTAAAAATTCCATAAGACGCACATGCTGCCTGGGCGTACATGCTGCCTGAGCCCACGTGGCCAAGCGCATGTGGTGCCCAACCATGTGTGTGGCCCGCGATCTCCCCTCTTGAGATATGTACTCTCTCTCTTACTTTCCCTCCTCCTTCCCTTTCCTAAAACCTCCTTAATGAAACCTATTTTACTCGAAAAAAATTCCGTAAAGGAAACCAGCTTCAGTTGTGTCTGGATCTGAATTCCTCTCCCTCTGCCTTTGCCTACACAGAGGTTGCTACCTCCCCCTGCTTACCCAGTCCTGTCCGAGGGCCAGGCATGGACTCTGTGAGGCTACTCCCTCCTGGCTGCCTGAGTCAGGCTGCCTTCGCACTCTTTCACGTCCCCCAAAACAACAGGGGAGATGAAAGCAGGGTTGCCGCCATTTGGGTCCTAACCATCAGATCCACAGCATCAGGCCTCTTGATCCACCAAAGAGCCGGGCTCAGAGATGAAAAGGTGGCACCAGCCCCACGCCTGCTCGCTTGTCTCCCATTAGAACTGCTTCTGCAGCCTCAAAGCATCCCGAGCTTCCTCATAGCAGGAAACTAAAATGCATGTTTCCCAGACATGATAGCTCGGGTCCTCCCCACGCAGTGGGACCTGTCTCTTGTCCATGGGAATCTTTCATCTTTGTTCACAATCCCTCCTCTCAGAGCTTCTTCAATAATTGATGACCTTCTGCCTGGCACATCCATCCGGTACATCAGCGCTGTGGAATGGGAGGCAGGAAGGATGGGAAAGAGGAAGGCAACACGCTGTGATCCCAACCGGGACTCTCCTCTGGCCTCTTCTCCACGCCCCTTCACCCCCTCTGCTCCTGTGATCTGTGAGGTGTCCCTGAAAGAGGGGATCTTGGGTCAGTTTCTGGCCAGAGAGGCTGGGATGAGAACGCTCATGCATGGACTGTCTAGAGGGAGCATGTTCAGAAGAAACCAGAATGGGGAGACTGTGGGGAGCAGAACTGTGGCAGGAGAAGGAGCTGGGCAAACACGGGCTGTAGGAAATGTTTAGCTGAGAATCCGCAGACTAACTGGAAATCCAAGGGAAAGGGACTGGAGTGAATGTGCTTCCCCATGGGCTATTCTGGGGCGGAGTGTCACCTCCCAAACATTTCGTCTAAAGCAGCTCTCTGGACCCAGTGATCACCCTCTCCAAAGGGATGCAAGTATATGATCCAGTAGCAGCTGACCTCTGCAGCCGCTGCTGAGTGAGTGCTCAGAGCTGGCAAAAGATCTGTGGAGGAGCTGAAGCACGCTCGACTTTGTGAGCACGACCCTGTAGCTCCATTCAGCCTGGTGGGAGCTGTCAGTTGGGCTCCTTCACCTACTTCCTTCAAAGTGGTAAAACAATCTGCTTTGAAGAATGAGAGGGAACAGGTTAGGGGCAGCAGACCAGGACCGAGGGGCCCGTTTTGTTTTGTTTTGGGGTCACACCTGGTGATGCTCAGGGCTTACTCCTTGCTCTGTACTCAGGAATTATTCCTGGTGGTGCTCCGGCGGCCATACGGAATGCTGGGGATTGAATCCACATTGGCAGCCTGCAAGGCAAACACTTTACCCACTGTACTCTCTCCAGTCCTGAGAGGGTCCTGTTTTAGCTATGAAGTCAGAGAAGAGAAGGCCTCTCTGAGTAAGCAACATTTTGTTTTTGGCCTTTATTGACTAAACATCAAGCCTGGCGATGCTCAGGGGTTACTCCTGGCTCTACACTCAGGAATTATTCCTGCCAGTGCTTGGGAGACCATATGGGATGCCAGGGATCAAACCCAGATTGGCCACACGCAAGACAAGCGCCCTGTCTGTCCACTGTACTATTGCTCAGACACCCCACGACAAGGCAACTTTGAGACTGAGACCAGCCTGAAGGGAGAAAAAGAATCTGAACCAGGGAGCACAGGTTGTAGAATTCCAGGCAGGACAATGAGCATGAGTACCTGGGAAACCGGGGATTGCATGTTCTGAAGAACCAATGCAAGTCACATGTGAATTGGGAACTTTGATCTGGCAGATGATGCTGAGGCTGGTAGGCACGGGGAAGACGTTCAGATGAGATTGACCTGCATCTGGAAACTACCCTCAGTGACCCTCAGACATGCAAAGAAAACAGAGTCTCTGAGACTCACATACATGCTATCTTCAACTTTCTCCAACTTGAGCAGAAACTCGACTTCAACTTCCACATCCAGTCTCAGAAAATTCCCAAATTTTTTGAGAATTGACCCTTTCCTTCCTAATATGGCCCTAGTGAATGGAGTGCTAGTACAAAAGCCCCTGGGGCAGGGGTTAGAAGACCACGTGGGGGTTCTTGAGAGGGGCCTGGTGTGTGTCTCACCTCTGCAGCAGGAATGGATCTGGCTACGGGATTCCCTGCCACAGAGCCTGGAACAGCTACCTGGTGGTGCTTCAGCTCACCAGCACAACAGCCCAGTACAGAACCAAATCTTTTTACTTTTGTAGGAGGTGGTGGGAACACTCAGTGGTGCTCAGTACTTACTCCTAGCTCTCCACTCAGCCATCACTCTGCCATGGCTCAGGGGATCATTATGGGTGCCAAGGACCAAACTTGTATTATAGTGTGCAAGGCAAATACTTTATCTTGTCCCAGAAATACAAATCTGGATATCTTGCTCCAGTTCTTCACCAAAACTTCCTTTTAATGTCCTGTTACATAGGCAGCTCTTTGAATGAGCTCATGACTCATTCTCCCTCTGGGGTCGGGAGGGGGTAAGGAGCCCTTAAACAGCCATTATGAGCCCTTGGTTCTCCTCCTGACCTCTGCCCAGTGTCTCCAGGTGACCTTGGAGCAACCCTTTCATGGCTGGGGTCTCAGCGTCTCCTCTCAGTGAAATGGAAATCAAATCTCTGTGCTCGCCTGCTCTCTGGGGAGGTATTGTGAGGAATAATAAGGCAATGCCTATAAAGTGCTTTAAGTACTTCGGGAAAGACGTTGGCTAAATACCAAATGATAATAATAACACCGTCATCCTCCTGCACATTATTATTCATGGTTTGAGAGAAGAAAGCGGTTGCTGATGGTGTCTTTGCACTGTGGGAAGGAGGGCTTCAGGCCCCAGGATGTTGGAGCAATAAGTCAAAGCCAATAAACACAGAGCACACTAGTGGAAGTTATCTAGCCATAAAGGCCGAAGGTGCATGCCCATTTGTATTAGAAATGACAACAGCCAACTCCATTGCTCATGTTTTATTTTTATAGTTCATGTTCAGAGCAGCTGGATTGAAGGGAAATTGCACTTCTTTGCTGGGAGGTGGAGAGGAAAAGGCTGTCTTTCTTCCCCAACCTCCTGAGTTTTTACTACTTACCACCACTCTCTTTTTAACATTCATTTTCTTCCGGGTTCTTAGCGATAATACAGCAGGGAGGGCATTTGCCTTGCATGCAGCTGACCCACATCCAATTCCCAATATGATCCCCAGAGCCCAACCAGGAGTGATCCCTGAGTACAGAGCCAGGAGTAAGCCCTGAGCACTGCTGGGTGTGACTCAAAAAACAAAACAAAAACCATCCATATTCATTATCAGGTTTTTTCCTTTGCCAGATGGAGACAATACCCAGTGGCATTGTGCACACCCTGCCCAGACAGCCTGCTCACCATGTACCCAGGGCAGGATTGTGTGATGTCACAAGAGTGGGTGTCTCTAGTATCTGAGCTGAGGGAGGTTGACCCCTTTAAAGAAACAAAAAACAAACAAAGGTTGGGATAGTTCCTGGGCAAAATAGCATTGGTCTCACAGGTCTTAGAACATAAAAAGGGAGCAAGACACATTCAGGAAAGAACAGAATAAAACAATGTAAGGTCTTCAAGGTGTATAAGGCAACATAAGCAAAAAATAGAACAGAAAATTGTTCCCATCTCAATCTATTCTCTGAGGGTGCCTGTTGACTGGCTGTGTGAAATATCCCAGCCTCTGCTCTTAATATATCCATTGAATTTTTGATATGCTTGCTCTGTTCTGTCAGTCTAAACAATAACTTCGCCAGGGTGGGGAACAAAAAGGGAAAGGGAGCAATATTGTACTGAATAAATGGCCTGCCTGTTGGCTGCCCAGGTGATGAACCTGAAGTTTGGACAGTGTGTGTGTGTGTGTGTGTGTGTGTGTGTGTGTGAGTCATTCTCTGTGAACCCCACTGAACAGACATTACAACGTGGCAATCCAGTTGACTTAGACCCTGAGTGTTTCAGGATACCCTGGCTTCTGACAGAGGAGTCTGTGGCTGTTGATAAAAAGGAATACAGCTTTGATAGATCTTCAATTTCCAAATTGAATACATATAATGTTTTTTGTGCTCATGAAAACAATAAGCTAGGTCTTCGGGAAAAGTGCTCCACAGTGGTGCAGCCATTATCTTTTGAGGTGGAAAGCTCTATTCCTGAAACACAATTTTGTAACCCAATGGCAAATAAAAAATTAAATATTTACTCCTTTTAGGACTTTAGAGATAGTATAGGGGAGAGGTACTTGCATAAAACAGACCTGGGTTCAATTCCTGGTACATTGTACAGTACCAGTCTATTCAAGACTCAGAAAACAACACAATCCCTGAGCTCAGAACCAGAAGGGAAGTCCTGAATACTGTGTTTATCTTGCATACAGCCAACCCAGTTCAATGCCTAGTGCCCGATATGGTCCCATGCGCTTTACCAGAAGTGACTCCCTGAGAGAAGAGCCAGGAGTAAGCCCTGAGAACCACCTCATGTGGCCCCAAAACAAAGTAAATAATTAAGCAAAAAATATTAAAACTTTATAATAGGGAGCCAGAGAGAGAATACAGTGGGTAGGAGCTTGCCTTGCACACACCTGACCTGCATCTGATCCCTGGCACCATATATGGTCCTCAAGAATGCCAGGAGTAATATCTAAGCTCAGAGCCAGGAGAAAGCCTGGAGCACTGTCAGCAGTGACCCCCCAAAAAGCAAACAAACAGAATTTAAAAATAGCAATAAATTGGTTGGAAATATTAGTAGTATGACAAAAGTAGTTGGAAATGATCACTTTGGACTGGAGCTGAGTGTTGAAAGTAGGTAAAGGGATATACCTCACAATCTTTCAGTATATGTATTGCAAACCATAATGCCCAAAAGGAGAGAGAGAGAGAGAGAGAGAGAGAGAGAGAGAGAGAGAGAGAAAGGTGCCTGCATTTTCTATAGAAATGTGTGGCAGGGGACAGAGCGATAGCCCAGCACGTAGGGTGTTTGCCTTGCACACAGCCGCCTATGCCCGCCCAGGTTCAATCCCCAGAGTCCCATATGGTCTCCCGAGCACCTCCAGGAGTAATTCCTGAGTTCAGAGTCAGGAATAACTCCTGAGCATTGCTGGTGTGACCCAAAAAAGCAAAAAAAAAAAATGGGGGGTGGGGTGGGAGGGAAACAGGAGGTGGGAAACATGCACTGGTGAAGGGATGGTACTGGAACATTATATGACTGAAACTCAAACATGCACAACTTTGTAACTGTGCATCTGACTGTGATTCAATTAAAAAAAAAACAATAAAAAATCCTCCTCTAAGAATTCCAAGAACAGATTTCCAGATATTCTGCTGTGACTCCATACTCATATTTCCCCCACATGTGTCCCCATATTTCCCCACTTGTGTCCAAAGTGTCCTGTCCACCTGTTGGAGGGCTCTCCCACAACACAGCCTCCCCTCTGAGTCCACCCAGTAACCCCAAGGTTCCCTTTGACAGGGGCCAGTCTCTGCAGTGGCCACAAAGATCCAGCACAAAGCAATCCAGATGGGCTACATTCACAAGCGCTCCCTTGCTAGGTTCCAAGACTCTGACATCTTGTCATTTCCCCCTCTTTAAAATTTCAAGTTGAAGTTTGATGTTGAATTAAAAATGTTGCCAGGGGGCTGCCTGCAGGGCCTGCAGGCTAAAACAGTGGCAGCATCTGCCAGGGGGACCCGCAGGTCCTTCTTCAGACTGTGGCAGCTGGCACCTGCATCCAGCAGAGGCAAGAACGTGCCTGTGAAGGGAAATTCAAGGATCACTGCTAAAAAAAAAAATTGAAGCTACCCACAATCCTTTGCAAAGAGCAGCTCCATTTTCCTGGGGGGTTTATGACAAATAAGTGCCTCATGGGACATTTGCTCAGGTTTGTCCAAGAGGAAGAACAGGGAGCAACTGCTGGAGGGAGAAATGCCAGAGCTTAAGTGTCTGAGAACCCTCAATGGAAGCAGGGAAGGGAGCAGGCAGGGAGATAATTGACAGGAGGGTTGTTTGCCCAGAGGATTAGAAGAGAAGCTGCATGCATGTGCTCTGGAAACAGAAAACCTTTGGCACACGGACCCCTGAGTGTGCTGGATGCCTGTCTGAGAGATGCCTGAAGGGGAGAGAGAGAGAGAGAGAGAGAGAGAGAGAGAGAGAGAGAGAGAGAGAGAGCTCCACGGGCATAGGTGCATGCTTAGCATGTGGGAGACCCAGTTCCATTCTTGCACTTCTTTTATTTCATTTTGCTTTTTGGGGTCACACCCAGCAATGCTCAGGGTTTACTCCTGGCTCTGCACTCAAGAATTACTCCTGGTGGTGCTCGGGGCACAATATGGGATGCTGAAGGTTGAACCCAGGTCAGGCATGTGCAAGGAAAATGCCCTCCCCACAGCCCCCTGAGACTTTGCCAGGAGTAGCCTCCCAAGAACAGCAGGGTAATGCCCCCCCAAACAAACAAACAACCGAAACTAATAGAACTGTCGAAATGATAATCTTGCCCAAAGTCATAATACAGATGAAGTGTAATTACTATAAAAATACCCATGACTTGTTTTTGTTTGGGGGGCCACACTTGGTATGTCCCGAGCTTACTCCTGGATCTGTGCTCAGAGATTGCTCCTGACTTGCTCAGGGAGCCATATGGAGTGCCACGGGGTGAACCTAGGTTTGGCCACGTGCAAGGCAGGTAAGTGCCTTACCCCTCTGTATTATCTCTCATGCCCCAAACCATGACATTTTAAAAAAGACACAGATCAAATGCTGCTGGAATTGATATGGAGTAAAAAAATTTCAGAATAGTCAAAGCAATCCTAGGGTAAATGGAGGCAGGAGGCTTCTCTTTCCCCAACTTCAAACTATGCTATACATCTGCAGCAATCAAAAGAATGTGCTTCTGGAATGTGGCAGATTCTCAGACCAATAGAATACAATTAAAAGCCCCAAAAACAGAACCACAGGTATATGCACAGCTAATCGTCTACAAAGGAGCTGAGTATAAAGTGGAGTAAAGTCCTAAATCATATGCTACCCCTTAAATTAAGAGGAAATCAGATCATCCCAGCTCATGATCAATCCTAGCTCTGTTATCTTAGATACTTGTCCTCTCTGGTACTCAGATGCTTCATATGTAGATGGAGGTTAATATTAGGACCTTCCTCACAAGATTGTTATGAATTAAATGATAGGGCACAGGGCTGGTATATAAGAACTCAACATATATTCTTTTTCTAGGGGAATGCCACACCAACAGGTGCTCAAGGGTCATTCTTGGCAGTGTTCAAGGGACTGTGTGGTACCAGGGATCAAACCCAGGGTTCCCACATGCAGCACGTGTGCTCCAATCCTTAGAGCCATCTCCTAACCCAACACACATTACTCTTATTATGAATATTATTTCAATTAGTATTAACCACCCTTGTAGAGAACCATATATTGAAACCTCAAACTGATTCATGGCAGTATTAAGAAGGAAGATGGCTAGGAAAGAAAACAGAAGAAGTCTGGGGAGCAAAGCCCAGAATCCTCAGATCTGTAAGTCCTATTGTGCAAACCCACATTACACATGCGCCAAGCACTTTAGGTACTGAGGTACTTAGGCACTCTGCTACTGAGGCAATATCCCAGTATGTCTTTATTCCAATGTCGACTTTAATTTCATTAACCACAACGTCTTCTCCACAAATCTCCTTGCACAAAGGGGAAAGACAAAGAAAGCTACAACAGCATATGAGGGCCTGAGATTTCACTTTTGTGGAAAAAAGCAATCCTGGTGATAACTGTGGCAAATTATGAATGTAGAGAGAATTCACAAAAAAAGCAAAAGAACCTAAGATTGCTCAGATTTCTTTTTCTTTCTTTCAACAAATAATTATTGCCTATCTGCCAGCACACTTCTTTACAACTGTCATATTTTTTTGGGGGTCACACCCGGCAATGCTCAGGGATTTCTCCTGGCTCTGCACTCAGGAATTAGTCCTGGCGGTGCTCGGGGGACCATATGGGATGCCGAGGATCGAACCCGGACCAACATGGGCCGGCCGCGTGCAAGGCAAACGCCCTACCCACTGGACTATCACCCGGACCCTGCAACTGACATTTTTCACTATGGAATATCTTGCCCCCACCCAACCCCCAATCCTATTTGACAATGTCTAGAGAGAATTTAGCCGTCATAGCTAAAATGTCCTATGGTAACTAGAGGATAGAGGTCACAGTTGCTGCTAACTGCTCTGTGATGCATAGAATTGCACTATGCCTCCATCACAAAGAAATATTTATACGACTCCAAAGTCAATTGGACTGAGGGAAAACAAACTCTGTTCCAGAGGCTTGGGAAAGTCGTATTCCAAAATTGGCAAAGATCCCTTATTCTACAGAATATGAATTTTACAAGAAGTCAGGAAATAGATCCTAAATACAAAAAGTTAAGAGAAGCAAGAGGAGAAGGAGGAAGAGAGAGGAGGAAGAGAAGAAGGAAATTAAAATTTCAAGTACTCAAATTCATCCTGGGACATTGATGGATGAACACTTTGAACTCTGTACCTCCCTTACCTTGTACTGAATTAGTGGAGACAAGTTGAAATAGAAAATTCAGACCCCAAAATATGTTTTGAGTCTGATGACTCCATTTGGCTAAATCCCCAGACAGAGAAACTGGAGAGCTATCAAATACTCACTTTTCTTTGTGATGGGTGCATGGAGCAGGCTGAACTCCTAACGCCTCTGTAGTAAACACCTGTACACACTTCACTGTTGTTACGCAACTCCAATGCACATTTATACATTCCAGTAGTCACTTAATGGTATGTACCAAGAAATGTCAAGAAATTTCTTTTTAACTCATCCATGGAGGAACAAATGTTGAGCAAAAAAGATTAGAGGCAAATATAACTCTTGTTGTTCAGTCTTGTTCAGAAAAATGAATGCCAAAAAGCAGGTAGATGATTGGGGGTTGTTTTGCTTTGTTATCGCATTAACTCTTACATCATAAACCTTTTTTTTTTCTCTTTTGGGTCACATCAAAAGAGAAAAGAGTATGCTACCTGCACGGCAGAGCCTGGCAAGCTACCCGTGTTGTATTTGATATGCCAAATACCAGTAACAATTATAGACCTCATTCGGAATGGATTGAGGCTCTTTATGTTCCTGGAGCAAGCAGATGCCCTTGGGCTCTAATAGCATGAGACAGGACATATGGAGATGTGCACTGGGGCCCGCCTCGAGCAAATCGATGATGAACGGGAAGACAGTGATACAGTGATTGCATTAACTCATTACCATTTTCCTATTTTTGTTTGTTTGTCTGTTTGTTTGCTTTTTGGGGTCACACCCGGTGATGCTCAGGGGTTACTCCTGGCTCTGCACTCAGGACTTACTCCTGACAGTGCTCAGGGGACCATATGGGATGTCGGGGATCAAGGCCAGTCAACCTCATGCAAGGCAAATGCCCTACCCGCTGTGCTGTCGCTCTAGCCCCACCATTTCCCCATTTAATAGAAATGTAACCATTCCATAATGGCTTTGCCCTTCTGATTTCTTTAGTTTCTGTCAAGAGTTGTCCATCATAGTATATATCAGTACTTCATGCCTCTCTTCTCTCTTTTTGCTGAATAATAGCCCATTTTATAGATCTAGTACAAATTATTGATCCATTTAACACTTGATTGATCTTTTGGGTTGATTTCACTTTGGAACTATTGTGATCAGTGCCATTCCATTCACATACAAGCTTTTTGTGCAGGACATAAGTAGCAATTTTTTTTGAAAAGTATAACTTTAAAGGCATGTAGATTTTTAAATGTTTTCCACAAAGTAATTTAAACTTATTAAATGTTTACATTATAAAGCAGAGAGAATAATATAATAAAGTCAAGTACCTATCACAATTGATATATACTTTTGATTTAGGGCTAGACTTGGTGGTGTTTGGAGATACTCCAGGCTCAGTGCTCAGAGGACCACATGGTTCCAGAGATCTCAGCCTCTCTGCTTGCAAAGCATGTTCTCAGCCTTCTGTGCCTCTCTAGCCCTAAATATTAATGTTTTTAACATACTTGCTCCAGATTCCAATATTGGGGTGAACATTACCTTTAGTCCATTCCCCACCTTGTTTCCTTGCAGTCCCCTGAAATAATATCTACCCTAAAGGAAACAAGAAAGTTGTGCTTGGTGGGGCCGGAGCTATAGCACAGCGGGTAGGGCATTTGCCTTGCACGGGCCGACCCGGTTTCGATCCCCGGCATCCCATATGGTCCCCGGAGCACTGCCAGGAGGAATTCCTGAGTGCATAGCCAGGAATAAACCCTGAGCATTGCTGGGTGTGATGCTCAAAAAAGCAAAAAAAAAAAAAAAAAAAAAGAAGAAGAAGAAAGAAAGAAAGACGAAGAAAGAAAGAAAAATTGTGTTTGGTAAATTAGCTCGGTGGTAGAGTGCTTGTCTAGCATGTGTGAGGCCTCTGAGCCTGACCTGGGAGTTCATGCATGCCCCTCCACCCCACCCCAGCCCCCATGTGTGGCCCTGGTGGTCACAGGAACCTTCAACCCCTTAAGATTCTGCGCACTGCTGGTTATAGCCTGTGTGAAAACATTCAAAATCAAGGATTACTTGTGAAATGTAAGCAACCCTAATATCAATATCAAGCAATATTATCTTTTGAGATCTATCTGTGTTGATTCATACCCTTTTGGTGTATTCATTTAATCTGTTTCACAGAATAGCTCAATCTCTTCATCAAGTTTATCCACCCTTTACTGTTGAAACTTTTTAAACTGTTTCCTAGGTGTTGCAACAATGAACCCCTGAGCACTGTTGGAGGTAGCAACAGCATCACTAGGACTGGCCCTTGAGTACTGCCAGCTGTGGTCAAATAAATAAAAACTCACGAAGCTGTGTTCATCCATATGCATGTCTTCTTGCATATTAGAGCACTAGACATGAATGAAATAGCTGGGTCTTAAAGCGTGCACATTCTCAGCCTGAATAGATTGTCCAAATGGCTCTTGAAAGTCAGTCTCTTACTCTGATCTTTTCTTGTGCATGGTCTGCTTCTGGGTCTTGTAAACTTGTTGCTTTTTAACCCTATGACTGCAGGACCCAGGCATTCTCTAGGAGGGACTGAACAGGAAAGTTTGGCTTGGGCAATTCTGGGACAATACTAAGAAACATGATCTGCATCATGTTTTACTGGTTGGATTGCGTCCACCAAAAGGATGTTGAGGTTCTATTTAACCACAGTAGCCAAGAATGTGACTTGGCAACAGGATCTTTGTGGAGATGATCGAGTTAAAATGTAGCTCCATGTAATAGTGACTGCCTTGCATATGTGAGGGCCTGGATTTTATTCTTAGTGTCACAAAGGGCCAAATAAATAAAAATGACTGTATTCTTATTAAAAAAGGAAAAATTGGACACAAGGGACATAGACACAGGGGAGAAAGCCAAGACGTGGGCAAAGACTGGCGTGGTGGAGCTCTAAACCAAAGGGAGCCCCTAATCCAGAAGTTAAGCCAGGGGAAGAGCCTAGAGCAATTTCCCCCTCCCATCCCTTGGAAGGAACCAACTCCTCCGCTAACACTCCATCTCAGATTTCCATCCTCCATAACTAGGAAAGAACATGTATGCCCAATGCCAGACTGTGGTGCCCTGTTATAGCAGGGCTAGGAAACTAACATTCACTGAAGTGAGTCTTGTTGGCGCCCAAACTAAAGACCAATGGCTCGAGGCCAGTGATGCCTTTGCATCAACGTCTTTTGTATATCCTTAATCCTTTGCAGTCCTCTCTCTCTCCTCTCTCCCTCCCTCTCTCTATCCCTCTTTCCCTCCCTCGCTCTCTCCCTTCCTCCCTCCCTCCTTCCCTCTCCCTTCTTCTCCCTCTCTCTTTCTCTCCCTCCCTCACATACATGCACTTTCATTTTGTTGGGGTTGTTTTTGTTTTTGTTTTTGTTTACCCAGCCTAAGTCCATCTGGAAGCCCTTGAAATTCCATTGATCCTAAAACATTTTTTCCAGACCTTTCAAGATTGACCACTGTTCAGTGTAACTGGCAGCATGTACTATATCCCCTTCTGAATATGTAAGGTGCTGAGGCCGAAGTGATAGTACAGCTGGTAGAGCATTTGCTTTGTATGTGGTGGACCAAGTTTCAACCTCCATATTGTTCCCGAGCACATCAAGGTGTGGCCCCAAAACAAAAAATATGTAGGATTTTTCTTCCAGTTGTGCTATATAATAACTTGGGCTCTCTGTAGGGAGTTTGCTGTCAGCATGAAAGATAACTTTGACTTTAAGGTGCTCCTGGATTCAAGAGAAAACCCTTGGAGAAAACTTGCATAGAGAAACGGAGTGGGAAGAAAACATTGGCCGGGGATATTTTTTCTACTTCTAAGATTAACCCAATGGGAAAGACCGATTGTGGGGGAGTGACATGGAAACCGAGAGGAAAACCCTAACAAGAGTGGAGACATATTCAGAAAAGTGAGGGTGGCGTGACAAAGGACTGGAATGAACTAATTGTTTTACATATCAAAGAGCAATAGAAGATCTGAAAAAAAACCATTATAGGGTGTTGTTTAACACACTTCATAAATGAACCAAAGCCACTTGCAGCAATACAGATGCAGAAATACACAGTTGCTTAAGTTGAATTAGAACAATTTTTTGTTGTCTCTCGGGACCATTAACAGCAGTGGTGCGGAACCATATAGTGGCAGGAATCCAACCTGGGCCTCCTACATACAAAATATGCACATGGGTCAGAGCGATAGCACAGTGGTTAGGGCATTTGCCTTGCATCCCGCCAAGCCAGGTTCAAAAACTGGCATCACATATGATCTCCCGAGCACTGCTAGGAGTAATTACTGAGTGCAGAGCTGGAGTAACCCCTGACCATCGCTGGCTGTGACCAAAAAGCAAAAACAAACATGCAAAAAAAAAGCATGCACAGACCTCTCTTTTTGGCCCAGGAATCATTTTTCAATGTTAATAGATAAAAATGTACATACATTTAGCACAGCAGTTCCTTCTGGGAGAATGTGAATAGCAGGGAAAAAAAGAATGAATTTGGAAGACTTAAAAGAATGACAGCTTTGCACTGACTTACCACCTCAGTGACTTCTGTGAAGTTTATCTACTTATTACCCTGAAAGTCACCCTGAAATAAAGCAAATAAACAGTATTATCATCTCCGTTTTTCAAGAGAGGAAATGGAGACCCAGAGAGAGTTGGGGGCGGGGGGAGGTCTCCACAATCTCATGGCTGCTCTCAACTCTGGACCTTTATAAATCTACCCTCTGTGGCCAAGAGACAGCACAGGGGTTAAGACATTTGCCTTGCATGTGGCTGACCCCTGTTCAACCCCAACACCACATTTAGTCCCTCAAGCCTGCTCGGGTAACTCCAGAACACAGAGCCAGGAGTAAGCCCTGGGCGCCACTGGGTGTGGTTCAACCTTCTCTGCACAATACAGGGTTGTCTCAATAGACTAAAAGTCTGGGCCTGAAGGAATACTACAGTGGGTAGGGCACTTGCCTTGCAAGTGGCCAATTGGGTTCAATCCTTGGCACCTCATATGGGCCTGCTGGCATGGAGCCAGGGGTGTGGATGAGCATCATCAGGTGTGGCCCAGATATAAAACCAGAATCAATAGTCTAAAAGTATGCTGGTAGGGGACGGAGCGATAGCCCAGCGGGTAGGGTGTTTGCCTTGACGCGGCCGGCTTGTGCCGGCCCGGGGTTTGATCCCCGGCATCCCATATGGTCCCCGAGCACCGCCAGGAGTAATTCCTGAGTGCAGAGCCAGGGAGGAACCCCTGAGCAACGCCGGGTGGGACCCAAAAAAGCAAAAAAAAAAAATAAATAAAAAAATAAAAGTATGCTGGTAGAAAACAAAATCCAACTTACGACTATGAACGTAGCTCAACACTAGTGCAGGTGCTGTGAGTCTGACCCCCTGCATTCAAGTCCCAAGTACTACAGGCAATAAATTAGTCTACCCTGTTTCTTCTTGTTAATATTAGACATATTAGAGGCCACTGACACTTTTATGAGAGAATGGAGGTCTGCTCTGCTAGAAACATTTTTCTAAAATAAAGCAGGCTCACTCTGGACAAGAACTGAGTGCTGAAAGTAAGTAAAAGATATACCTGTTACCCTTTCAGTATCTGTTTTGCAAATCATTATGCCCAATAAGGAGAGACACAAAAAGAGAGAGAAAAGAAGAAAAGTGCCTGCCAGAGAGGTATTGTTGAGGTGGGGGTGATGGGAGGGAAACCGGGGACATTGATGGTGGGAAATGTGCACTGGTGAAGGGACAGGTATTGGATCATTATATGACTGAAACCCAATCATGAACAACTTTGTTACTGTGGATCTCACTGTGATTCAATTAAAAAAAAAAAAAGGCAAGGGGTAGAGCATTTGCCTTGAATAAGATGCACCTGGATTTGATCTCCACCATCCCATATGGTCACCACCAGGAATAATCCTGAATTCAGAGCCAGAGCAAGCCGTGTGCATTACTAGGTATGGCAGAGTGGGGGGGGGGGGGAGAGAGAGAGAGAGAGAGAGAGAGAGAGAGAGAGAGAGAGAGAGAGAGAGAGAGAGAGAGAGAGAGAGAGAGATCGCGAGCAGGGGTCACTAAAAGGGCTGGAGCACAGGAGAGAATCCAGGTTCCAGCCCCCGCATTTCTAGAAGGAATCGCAGGAGCACTTGAACTTCAAACAACGCTCTTGGCTGCCAGGACAGCTAAGCGCCGGGGAGCAGCGGGAGAGGAGGGGGTAAATGGCAGCATTTAGCTTTTGTGACGGAACTGCTGGGGCCTTGGAACCCTTCCACCCACTTGAAAACCCGTCGCCCATCTGACATTAATAGAAAAAGACCATTAAAAAGCTTTATGCGATGCTGTTCTCCGGGTTCTGGTCCCTCTTTGCCTTTGTTGCTGCTGGCGTTCGATGAATTATGGATGCGCCTAGGTGCTGCAGCTCCCCCCTTTTCCTCCCGAGCGTCGCTCGCCGCCCGCCGCCTTCCTCTGCGCGCTCAGCGGACCCACATCAGTGTCATTAGCGCGCTCGGGTGTCAGCACCGCTTCCCCTCACTGCCAGCCCCTGTCGCTCACGGGCCCTTTGCCTGCCCGCCGGACGGGGCGCTCCCGAGCTAGCCCTGCACGTGGGTCGGGCCTCGGGGTTGTGGGAGCCTGCGGTGCTGCCCAGGGGCCCTGCGGGTTGTGAGGGGCCGGGGGTGGCAGGGGCGGAGTGATGGCGCTGCCTAGGGCTCCTGAAGGGCTGCAGAGAAGGTGCTGGGTTGGGGTGGAGGGAGGGAAAGTGGAAGAAAAGCCCCCAGGCGCCCTCAGGCGTATGTGGGTAGCCAAGAGAGCACAGTGGCATCATAAGAAGCACTTTTTTACTGTCATCGACTTGCATTTGTTTTACTTTATTATTATTTCCTCTTACTTTTTGTTGTTATTGTCAGGGATGAAAGACGGAAGCTCAACTCTTACACGGACTGGAGCTATTAACCCTGGCCCTGATGTGAGAGAGAGAGAGAGAGAGAGACAGACAGACAGACAGACAGACAGACAGACAGACAGACAGACAGACAGACAGACAGACAGACAGAGACAGAAACAGAGACAGAAAGACTTCCTTCCTTCCTTCCTTCCTTCCTTCCTTCCTTCCTCCCTCCCCTCCCTCCCTCCCTCCCTCCCTCCCTCCCTCCCTCCCTCTTACCCTCACTTTCATATATTCTTCCTTCCAAGTACTAACCAGGCCCGACCCTGCTTAGCTTCGAAATCAGGCGAGATCGGGCGCATTCAGGGTAGTATGGCCATAGACTCATACATTCTTATAGGGGCCCATAACCCGCTAACAATGAAGAATATATCAAATTCTCTTGCAAATGTCTTTTTTTTCCAGGACTGGGAATTTGGACCACCCTGGCAGTGCTGGTGGATCATCTGAATGACATGCCCTCACCCTCTGCACTGTCTCACCAGTCCTGTCTCTTGCAGATTTTCTGCCAGTTGTTTGTATCTTTATCGTATCTGCATGTCAATTGTGTACAATGGAATTTTTCTCTTTTGAGTGTGCTTCCAAGAAGTGCCTCAGGGGGTCCAGGGGCCATTTCTGATCATTCTTGACAACTGTGTTGGTGGTTCTATACTAGGGCCCAAGGAGGTGACACTTTCCAGGGTCAGGAGAGGTGATGCTGACAGCCGGAGCTGCAGCCTGCAGTGCTAAGCGGGTGAGGGCTGCTGGCTGAACAGTGCTGCCTCCTGCTTCTGGAGCTGCTTTTCTCTAAAATAAACTTGGACAGGACAGTGGAAATAAAGGCCGGGAGGTTTGGTCCATGGTTGGAATCTTGCCAGAAGTGATGTAGGTGGGGAGAAGCAGCTAGGATAGAGAAGGGAACATAGTTCAAATCTTCCTTATTTTTTCCCCAGAGGGGCCTGGAGAGATCAGTGGATTGATCCAAGATCACAGACCAAAGGCAAAGCCCATGTTCCCTGGCCCACGCCACTGCACTAACAATCCCTGCCTCCCGTCCACCTCTGTCCTCAGCTCAGTACTTCCTAAAGTGGACAACTCCACACGGGCCTGGGGTGCTGGAGTAGCATCGGGTGCCATTGGGAGGCGCATCCTTTTTCTTCACTTAAAGGAGATCTCCATGGGCACAAGGAATCATTTCTTTAGATAAGGGAATGGTAGCACTTTGTTTCCCACCTGCATCTCTTCCTGAGAAGGCCATACTTTGGGCTCTGGAAAGGGAGCAGGAAAGCATCACCATGACGTTCTCCTTTGGCGGGGCCCTTCCTGCTGCACCCCAGCCCAACCTTGCTGCCAGCACCGGAAGGATGGTCCGGTCAATAAAGGTGGTGACCTCGCGGCCCTCGGTGCAGGGGCCATTTGTCAGTGAGGGTATGGAGGGAGGAGACGGCATATGGATCCATTTACTGCCCGGGTCTGCCTCAGCCCATTCCCGGACAGTTATGAAAAGCACCAAGTTGACTTAAGAGACCTGGTAATGCTCTGTCTCAGGGGTTAATATTTAATTAGACAATTTTTTAAATGCGCATGATTAGCTGGGAGTGTCCCCTCAGTACCTGTCTCTTTTCCAGGTCAGCTAGAATCTGGAGCCCCTTTTTCCCATCCCTGGAAATCTTTGATTCTGGTGGCTGTGAGCAGCAAAGGCTGTGAAGCCCCCAGAAGATGGGCCCTCAGGAGCTCTTGTCTGTCCTCTAGAAGTTCAAGCCAGAGACCAGCAGGCTGTCTGCGTGTACAGTCTGGGGCTTGCTCTTCTGGAGGCCGTCTGTCTGTCTGTCCATCTGTCTCATTTGGAGACCATTCTATGAGCCCTGAGGGCTTCTGTAAAAAGTAAGATCAAATCACTGGCTTCTAGTGGTCTCGGTTCAACCACATGTGAGCGCAGAGAGCAATGTGAAAGCCAATTGGATTTTTTCAGTTTTATTTTTTGTTGTTTTTGTTTTTGGGTACTCAGAACTTTCCCCTGGCTCTGTGCTTAGGGATCACTCCTAGTAAGACTCAAGGAACCATATCCAGGGCTGGGAATTGACCCCCTGGTGGCCTCCCTCTTGCAAGGTAAGTGCCCTACTTCCAGCCCCTCTAACTCCTCTTTTCTGGAACTTTCTAGTCACTTCCTCATTTACATCTGCCTATATGGGCTAAGCAACTTCCATCTACAAGTCACCATGGTTTTTTTCAGGGTTTTTTTTTTGTTTTTCAAATGTGGGGGCCGTACCCAGGGATGCCGGGGTCTTATTCTGGCCCTGTGTTTGGGATCACTCCTGGGGTGTGATACCCAGCTTGGGGTATCATCTGGAGTACTGGGTAATGAATCTGGACTGGCCATATGCAAGGAAAGTGCCCTACTCACTGTGCTATCTCTCTGATACACACTCTTTAGTCCACACACAACCACAGCTTGGCTTGGGTTCTCATTGTACAGAATCCACAGCCACAAACCAGGAACCCTTGAAATGGGATATCAACATGCCCAGGTGTGCTTCACAGCACAACCCAGGATTCTGTGCATGGCTGCCCACACTCCTGATGCTTGGCCCTAAAAGCCCTTGAGTTATCTAAAGGACATGCTCATGTCTGCTGCATTTTTAGGCTAAACATCCTTGGAGTCCATGAAATCCATAGGGCATGATATTCGCCCCATTAATTTAGGGCTGGCCCTGGTGGTTTCACATAACCACATCTGATCTGGTCTGTGCCCATTCAAAGGTGGGACCCACCACCCAGCCCAGCAGTCCTGCCTGGTAAGTAGAAGATCATGGACCTTTTCTGCTCATTCAATGCATCATTTGAGACATGTGACAACAGAATTTCTAGCAACTCCTATATGATTTTTCAGGCTTAATTAAGCCTACATGCAGTTTGTTGCTTGTACTATTTTTTTGGGGGTCACACCTGGCAATGCTCATGGGTTACTCCCTGGCACTGCACTCAGGGAATTACTCCTGGCAGTGCTCAGGGGACCATATAGGATGTCGGGGATAGAACCCGGTCGGCCACATGCAAGGCAAACACCCTACCCACTGGACTATCACTCCGGCCCTGACCTATTCTTTATTAAATCTTATTTCCTAATCATTGGCTTCAGCAGTTGTTCATTTAAAAGCATGCATGCTTTATTTATTCATCTATTTATTTATTTGTTTGTTTGTTTGTTTATCTGCAGTGGTTGAACCAGGGACTCACCCACATGAGGCTCTATCACAAACAAAAGTTTCAAATTTGCCTTCTCACTACTTAAAATTCATCACTACAGCAAATCCCTCACTCCAACCACTTAGAGTCTTTCAGAGCTCATTGAATTTCTTTCCAGCCATCCATTCTTTACTGCTTGCAATGGGACAAGCCAGCCTCTCCATAAGCACTTAGTAGTGAAACTTACTGCAGCAGGCTATGCACCCTACCTGGGACTGTGTCCCCCTGATTAGAGGGCAGCAGTGGACAATTTCCACAATAAGGTCAGCATCTAGTGCCCTTCTGATGTGAGGGGTGTCCTGGAGACAAAGTTCAGGATCTTCACAGGGTCCCCAGGAGGTTGAGCTCTGTTTTCTCTATGGGTCACCCACTTTTCTTTCTGTTGCCTCATTTCTTCCTTTACTTTTTCTATCCTTCCTGTGGCCACCCCTTTAAGTCTCAGTTTTCAAAAAAGCCTGAACTGAAGAAGGTACAGAACTGGAAGAAGCAAAGAGACAGAAGATGAATGGTTTCTGTCTGGTTTCAGGATGTCTTTATTGCTTGGTGACTGCGTGTTTGCGGTGCCAGGGATGCATCTTAATGATCACACAGGCAAGGCACAAGCTCTGCCTCTGAGCGGCATCCCTGGGTTCTCAGGAGCGCTCTTCAAAATTTTTGATCTTTAAATTCTTTATGAAGAAAATAATAAACAAATTCTTCTATCCGAGAAAAGTTGGTGCCCGTATTTAGGGGTAGATGTAATGAGACCAACTTTGGTGATCTTTTCCCCCTATAGACACGTACCCTGCTCTCCACCTGAAGGATGGGGCCAGGCAGAGCACATGCCTCACGTCCTGCCAGCCCCAGCTCCATCCCTGCCCTGCACAGTATCCTGAGCACTGTAGAGTGTGTCCTAGTGGTTCCCACACCACAGAGTCTGAGCTGCCCCACAACTTCAGGCTTTGGCACAAACCACCACCCCAGTTGACTGAGAATTGGTGAGAATGGTTTAAGGGCACCATGAGCACTGCTTGGGGGCATCCCTCCAATTTTTTAAAACCATTAAAACAATTCCAGGAGACAGTGCCTGGGTTAAGGTACTTGGTGTCGATTATGTTCACACAGCACCATTCTGTCTCTGAGTAACTGTACCAAGAACGGCCCCTGAGCACCACTGGATTTGCCCCCAAACCAAAAATGCAAAAAAAATCAAAACACATATACACTGCTAATTTTTTTCTTTTTGGGTCACACCCGGCAATGCTCAAGGGTTACTCCTGGCTCTGCACTCAGGAATTACTCCTGGCGGTGCTCGGGGGACCATATGGGATGCCGGGGATCAAACCCAGGCCGGCACAGGCTGGCCGCTGCAAGGCAAACGCCCTACCCGCTGGGCTATCGCTTCCCCCTACACTGCTAATTTTAAAGACCAATTAATAGTAGCTTGAAGTCAGGCATAAATTATGCAAATGTGTTGTTAATATGAGATGTCTTGTGCTTTGTTTTTCCCTTCTTGTTCTTGTTGCCATGTCCATGCAACACAACCAGAGTTTGTATTTGTGGTGCCCGGAGTCACACTCAGGCTGTGATCAGGCTTGTGATGGGGGCAGTGCCAGGGATTGGACTGCCAGGCTTCAGACCTGCAAGATCATGCTCAGTACCACTGAGCTGCAAGCCCAGGCCCTAAACAACAATGTTTAAATACAGAGCAAACAATGCATGACAATGGGCCAGAGAGCTGGCTCACTCATGCTGTAGCACTTGCTTTGCATACAAGAGACCTAGTTCAATTCCTGGTATCATATGATCCCTGAACACCTCCTGAGCACTGAGCAGGAGTAGCTCCTGAGCACTACTGGGCAGGGTCCAAAATAAAAAAAACAACAGGAAATCTTTTAAAGAAAGAAAGAAAAGCAGGAAACTAGAGCACTGTAGGTGGAAATCCCAGCTGTAACAGCCTTAACACTTCTAGCTAGCATCTTTAACCTCAGCATTTCGTCTAGTGGTTTGTTTGTTTTTGTTTTTTGTTTTTTTTTTTTTTGCTTTTTGGGTCAGACTCGGGGATGCTCAGGGGTTACTCCTGGCTCTGCACTTAGGAATTACTCCTGGCAGTGCTCGGGGACCATATGGGATGCTGGGGATTGAACCCTGGCCGGCACAGGCCGGCCGCATGCAAGCGCACGCGCCCTACCTGCTGGGCTATGGCTCCGGCCCCTCATCTAGTGTTTTTATAGGAGCATTTTCACCTTCTTGGCTGAAGTCCCCAGTCTTTGGGGGATGGCTAGGCCCCACCTTCCTGCATGCTTAGTCCCAGGGATTAGGTTCACATGCCCAGGGGCTTCCAAAGCCCTTTCTCTCACACAGAATTATCCTGACTGCCTCAGTTCTTATGCAGGGTTTGAATTTCTGAATGTGAGCTTGCCGGGTGAGCACTGTAAGCCACAGAGCCAGCTGCCAGACCCCGAGGCTTATTTTAATTCCAGAGAAGTACACTATATGCCACTTTATATCTTCTATTTTAACTTAATATCTCCTGGTTGTTGCAATGCTGAGAGTCTTGAGTACTATCCCCACATTGGGAAAGCTCGGAGACAACTGCATGACAAATGGAGGCATTCCTGATTTCCGGAGAGCCGCCAGGAAGGTACATTCCGGGCCTCCCGCTCTCCTAGCGCCAAGCTGCTAGCTCATCATTGATCTGATCCTGACAAAGGTCATTACTCTCAGTGTGCTGGGACTCACTTGCTCATGCCCAAACTACAGCTGTAGCCTGTCAACAACTGAATAAGTTCTTAGTTTGCAGTATTAAGTCCCACTGTGCTTTCAAACTCTGAGGGTGATTTCTGTTTCTTTTTTCTTTAACTTTCTTATTTTGGTTTTGGACCCACACCCAGCAATGCTCAAGGGTTACTTCTGGCTCTGCACACAGGAATTACTCTTAATAGTGCTTGGGGAACCAAATGGGATGCCGGAGATCAAACCCAGGTCAGTCACATGCAAGGTAAATGCCCTACCCATTGTACTATTGCTCCAGCCCTGATTTCTGTTTCTTACACTGAACCTTCTTTATTAAAAAAAAATAAGAAAAGAGGGGCCGGGCGATATCCCAGCGGGTAAGGCATTTGCCTTGCACGTGGCCCGGCCTGTGCCGACCCGGGTTCGATCTCCGGCATCCCATATGGTCCCCGAGCACCGCCAGGAGTAATTCCTGAGTGCAGAGCCAGGAGTAACCCCTGAGCGTCGCCGGGTGTGACCTCAAAAAGGCAAAAAATAATAAGAAGAAGAAGAAGAAAAGAAAAGTGAATCTATTTTATATTATGTATTTAATATGTAATATTAAATACTTATATTTAATATGTAATATTAAATATCACATATTAAATATTTAAATATTTAATATTACGTATTAATATGTGATATTAAATATTTAAATATTCAATATATTGTGCATTCATATATAATATATTCATGCATATATATAAAATGTATCATTGTCCTCCGTTCATCATCGATTTGCTCAAGCGGGCACCAGTAACATCTCCATATGACCTGTCTCATGCAAGTAGAGCCCAAGGGCACCTGCTTGCTCCAGGAACATAAAGAGTCTCAAACCATTCCATCAGGTCATGCGAATGAGGTCTATAATTGTTACTAGTATTTGGCATATCAAATACGACACGGGTAGCTTGCCAGGCTCTGCCAGCGGGTAGCATATTCTTGTAATCATCTGTAAACCCAGATCTCGATGAGCCGGGCTGTGATAGGCTGGTCTGCTGGGTGGAGTTCTGACGAGGGGGAAGTCCAGATGTGGAAAATGGAGGCCCTCATGGAGTGGGGGTCGTCTGGCTTGCTGTGAGGCTCTGCTGAGGTGGCGGGCCAGGGCTAGAACCCGCCATCCCCTCCAGGGCGCCTTGTGAGCGGCTGGGCACAGGGGAGAGCCAGTAGCAGCTCTGCCCCATGTCTGTGAGTCTCATATATATATAATGTATTATATATAATAGCTATGCATAAGAGAGAATGGGCAGGATCTCAATTGCACCATTCACTGACTGCAAGACCCAAGGTTTCTTACACTGCAAGGTTCAGTGTAAGAAACAGAAATCAGGGCTGGAGCAATAGTACAATGGGTAGGTTTTTTACCTTGCATGTGACTGACATATTTAATATGTAATATTAAATATTTAATATGCAATATTAAATACTTATATATTTAATATGTAATATTAAATATTACATATTTAATATGTAATATGTAAATATATACATATGACAATTATAGACCTCATTCCCATGACCTGATGGAATGGTTTGAGGCTCTTTATGTTCCTGGAGCAAACAGATGCCCTTGGCTCTACTAGCATGAGACAGGACATATGGAGATGTTACTGGTGGCCGCTCGAGCAAATCGATGATGAACGGGAAGACAGTGATATACATATATGTATGTGTGTATGTATGTGAGATGGGAGAAATGGTACAGCAGGCAAGGCACTTGCTCTGCACATGGCCAATAATTCAGGTTCAATCTCTGGATCCACATCTGGTCCCACAAACACTACCAGATGTGATCCCTGAGCATAAAGCCAGGAGTCAGTCCTGGGTACTGCCAGATGGTCCAATAAAATAAAGAAAGAAAATATTTGAAACTGCATATATTGAAAAAAATAAAAATATATTTTACTAGTATATTCAACTTTCTTCTTTTTTACAAATAAGAAAACTGGGCTGGAGCGATAGCCCAGCGGGTAGGGCGTTTGCCTTGCATGCAGCCGACCCATGCCGGCCCGGGTTCGATCCCCGGCATCCCATATGGTCCCTCGAGCACCGCCAGGAGTAACTCCTGAGTGCAGAGCCAGGAGTAACCCCTGAGCATCGTCGGGTGTGACCCAAAAAAAGCAAAAAGAAAACTGAGTCTTAGGAATATATAAATAAATATCCAAGATTGTACAATTAGCTGAGAGAGAGAGAGAGAGAGAGAGAGAGAGAGAAAGATTCAGAATTCTGCATTGCAATAGATACAAAAGAAGTGCTGCAGAATTTAGAAGAACAGGAGTGAAGAGTTCGACTATATTTCTAATAGATTTGACAAAGCAGAGCATGGCAAAGCCAAGTTCACATATACTCTCTTCCCACTTTTAAACCTATGAGTTGCACTTGTGATTGCGTGTAAGTGCTTAACTTAATTGGTTTGCATCCATGCCGGGACCTCTGGGATGCCACTTACATAACTCATCCACAGGAGTCTGTCTTGCCAATAAGTCCTTGCAGAGGCCCTCACTCAATAGCCACATTAAACACACAGCTCCATTCTCTATGACTAGCTACATACCTTCCCTATTCATTGAGGTTTCAACAGGAACTCAGGGCAAAGGAGCAGTGCTAGAAGACATATCAGGAGCCCTTCTTACATGGCAGGCATTATTCTGCTGGTTGGTGTTCTCCCCACAGCCACCCTGGGAGATGAGCCCCAAAGCAGAGATGGCGAAACCAAAGCACATATCACCCACTGGGTCTTGGAGCCAGTGAATGGATTTAGTGAGATGCTGCCCATTCTCTCTTATGCATAGATATTATATATAATACATTATATATATGCATGAATATATTATATATGAATGAATAATATATATTATCTATGAATATACTTCATATTATATATAAATATATATTCCCATTCATATTCAGATGAGCTTGTTTTCATTTTTGTGAACCAGGTAAATGTAAGAACCCCTCTACACTAAGGTCAGGCATAAAGCAAAAATGAAAATTAAGAATGAAAGCTTCCGGAGCCGGAGCAATATCCCAGCTGGTAGGGCATTTGCCTTGCGCGCTGGCCTGTGCCAGCCCGGGTTCGATCCCCGGCATCCCATATGGTACCCTGAGCACCGCCAGAAGTAATTCCTGAGTGCAGAACCAGGAGTAACCCTTGAGCATCGCGGGTGTGACCCAAAAAAGAAAACAAACAAACAAACAAACAACAAACAAACAAGAATGAGAGCTTCCCAGAGGGGCATACCTTCTAGGCCTGAGTCAGCCGATGCTCCCCCACTGCTCAGAACAAGATGGACCAGGACATGAACAATGTCATACAAGCAGTTTGTTGGGGAGACTCCATTTGTTGGCTCCATTCTATTTTTATTTTTTTGGTGGGGGGGAGGTGGTTGGTTAGTAACTCAGTGTAACTCTTGTCTCTGCACTCATAAATCACTCCTGGCAGTGCTCATGGGACCATATGAGATGCTGGGTATCAAACCCCAGTTGGCCACGTGCAAGGCAAGGAGCACATGCTGGACTGTCACTCTAGCTTGTCCAGTCTTTCTTCTGTTTTGTGTTACAATCACCATGTTCAAGATGGTTTCTTCTTCTCCTGCAGGCCTGTGGTTACACAGAGGTATACAGTGGGAGCACAAATATAAGGCAAACAGAAAGAAATCAACGATATTGCTAGACAATGGTGAACCTCCCCCTCGCAGTCTCATGAATGTTTAAACTCAGAATAAACACCAGGCTCTCTAATTAGACGGCCCTCCTTCTCCTGCCCTGAGTTCCTAGCCGGCTCCCATTTCTCCTAGAAATAGATTCTTTACGGCGGCGAGCATCTTTTTAAAATTCTGCACTACAGAGCGCCAGACTAAGATGGTTCTGTCGAAATTACAAAACACTATACTTTCAAATAGCTGCTGAATTATTTAGTGACTTTACACTGTCCAAATGCTGGGCTCTTTGGGTAGACAATGTCTTGGTTTCCCTCCTATCTCTTTTGTTATGACATTCAGTAAATGGAGAGATATTGCACTTCTTAATAATTTATCAAATAATAATCCACATTAGGGATCAAGTTCCTCTGATAGGGTTGGGGTTTCAAATCGGGAGTCAAGAGACTGAGCAGCACAACATTCTCTTCTAGTTCAGTTAAGCGGTTGATCTTAGCAGGCTCGAGTTGAATGTTTCAGTGTGTATTTCTCCCTTGTGCCAAAATGTTCTCCTCCCAGACCTTCCGTTCTACCTGATTGTAACTTCTGGATCTGTATACTGTGTTTGCTATTCTTCTTCATGGAATCCCTTAGGTTTGGTCTTTTAGGAAATCTATCCCTGAGAAGCAGAAAACAAGATGAAATGTTTGCCATGCAACTGAAAGTTCCAGGCGCAGTCATTTACTTTGGCAAACTCTTGTTTTTTCTTGACAAACAGGAAGGGAGGGAGGGAGGGAGGGAGGGAGGGAGGGAGGGAGGGAGGGAGGGAGGGAGGGAGGGAGGAGGAAGAAGGAAGGAAGGGAGGAAGGAAGGAAGGAAGGAAGGAAGGAAGGAAGGAAGGAAGGAAGGAAGGAAGGAAGGAAGGAAGGAAGGAGGGAGGGAGGAGGGAGGGAGGGAGGGAGGGAGGGAGGGAGGAAGAAAGGAAGGAAGGAAGGAAGGAAGGAAGGAAGGAAGGAAGGAAGGAAGGAAGGAAGGAAGGAAGGAAGGAAGGAAAGGAAGGAAGGAAGAAAGGAAGGAAGAGAAAGGAGGAGGGAGGGAGGAAGGGAAGAAGGAAGGAAGGAAGGAAGGAAGGAGGGAGGAAGGAAGGAAGGAAAGGAAGGAAGGAAGGAAGGAAGGAAGGAAGGAAGGAGAAGGAAGGAAGAGGAAGGAAGGAAGGAAGGAAGGAAGGGAAGGAAGGGAAGGAAGGAAGGAAGGAAGGAAGGAAGGAAGGAAGGAAGGAAGGAAGAGAAAAGAAAAAGGAAAGAGTGGCAGATATGCAAGCTAATTTAAAACAGGGATGTTGGGCCAGAATGACAGCACAGCAGATAGGGCGTTTGCCTTGCATGAGGCCGACCCGGCATTCCATATGGTCCCAAGAGCACCGCCAGGAGTAATTCTTGAGCAAAGAGCCAGGAGTAACCCCTGAGTATTGCGGGTGTGACCCCCCAAAAAAAGAAAAATAATAAAATAAAAATAAAAAAACAGGGCTGTCTTGTGTATGTTATTTTCTTTTCAGGGTACACATGCATGCTCTCACCTCTGTATACAACTGATTGCAAAGTTCATGTGAATTAAGCAACAGATTAAAAATATTACAGTAGGGGCCGGAGCGATAGTACAGTGGGTAAAGTATTGCCTTGCATGCAGACGACCAGGTTTGGTCCCTGGCATCCTGTATGGTCCCCCTGAGCACTGCCAGGAGTAATGTGAAGAGCCAGAAGTAACCTCCGAGCATCCCAAAAAAACCCCCAAAAGCTAAATAAATAGAATTTTTCTTATCCAAGATTAGAGAGTCTAGTAAACCTGCAAGATCCCTAAGAGCAGGGGTGCCACTTTTCCTGTCTATACTTTCCCAACAGAGTTTAGTACAGACCTGGCAGGTCCATCCTGCCAACATGAGCTCAGTGCTCATAATTGTCTCTGAGGATACACAAAGTAGTGAGCCCTGGGAGGCAAGTGCACCAAAAGTATATATTAGTATGGTGAGCGCCAAGCAGGCATGGTACGAATGCTGCACTGAGAGCCGGAACTCAGGGAAGGTCAGGAAAGCAACAGAGGGAGAGACGGGGGGCATCTGAACAAATATGTGAAGGATGAATGACAAGTTGCTGGGAACAGCATACAGAAGTTACAGTGGCAAGAAAGGGGAAGACACAATGGATAGCAGTGACACTTCTGAAGGCTTGGATCAAGAATTCAGGCAGTATAAATGGATGGACATGGAGAGGATCATGGTGAGTGAAATTATCCAGAAGGGAGAGAGACAGATATAGAATGACTGCATTTATTTGCATAACATAAACCAAATATATATATATATATATATATATACATTTTATGATACCAATATCCAAGGTCAGGCGAAATGTGGATCAGGAGGTCTTGCCAAAGGTCGAAACTACCACAGGGGCCGGTGCTGGCCCAGGTTCGATCCCCCGGCATCCCATATGGTCCCATGAGCACCACCAGGAGTAATTCCTGAGTGCAGAGCCAGGAGTAACCCCCTGAGCGTCGCCGGGTGTGACCCCAAAAAAAAAAAAAGAAACTACCACAAATGTGTGGGAACAGAGGTTATGTAAGACAGAGAAAGGAACAGTGGACCAATGATTGTCGAAAGTCTATTACAATCCACAACATGTAAGAGAGGGAAGAGAGAGAAGAGATGGAGAACCTGCCACGGAGGCAGGCCAGGGGATGGGGGAGGATATCGGGGACATTGGTGGTGGGAGATGAGCACTGGTGGAGGGATGGGTGCTGCAACACTGTATGGCTTTAAACCCAAACATGAACATTTTTGTAATTGTCAAAAATAAATAAAAAGATAAAAAAAAAGAATTCAGGCAGAGTCTGAGGATGCGGGTGGAGGCTGGAAAGCTGGCTCTGAAGAGTTCTGGAGGGCAAAATGAGAAGGAAAGAAGAGGGAAGTGCAGCCACAACATTTGCAGAAAGCAAGCTGGTGATGTCAATCAAAAGGAAAATGCTGCTATCCGTGATCCAGCCACTACACCTCTAGTAATTTATCTCACATATTGTTAAATTGCATATGTAGGAGAGGATGCATTACAGCATTGCTCGTAAAAGCAAAACACTGGGAAGATAGTCTCAGATCCATCAAAAGGAATTGGTTAAACAAATGATGGTACTTTCCTAGGCTGGAATACAATGGGCAGTGGTTAAAAAAAAATAAAGCTCCACAATACATTAAGTGTCAGAAGAGAAGGATAGAGTTGTATGCACTGTCTGGTATCATCTTAAGATGCAAAGAACATACAAAGATACAAAGTACAGGATTAAGACACTTGCCTTGCATATGGTGAACCAGGTTTCAGTTTCAATCCCTGGCACCCCATAAGGTCTTCTGAGCATGACCAATAGTGATCCCTGAGCACATAGCCAAGAGAAAACTCTAAGCACAGCAAAGGAGGAGGAGAATGAGGAGGAGGAAGGAGAGAAGGAGGATGAAAATGAGGAGAAGGAGAAGTAGGAAGAGGAGGAGGAGAAGAGGAGGAGGAGGAGAAAAAGAAGAAGGAGGAGGAGGAGGAGGAGGAGAAGAAGAAGAAGAAGAAGAAGAAGAAGAAGAAGAAGAAATGATGACACATGCAATAAACATGTGCATCTATCTACATTTACAAAAGCAATGAGATATAATAAATAAAACTCTGTAATGATATGCAAGATATTGATAAATACTGGTCAGGGAGAGAGTAGAGAATGAATTTTGCTTTCTACCATATCTATCGTGTTATTGTTTGGTGTTATTATGATAGATATGGTAGAAAGCAAAATTCGTTTTTGCTTTCTACCATATAACCCAATTATATGGTACCATATTTTCTACCATATAAGCAAAATAACACCAAACATTAGCCAAGCAGCACAAATGCTGGCTGACTTTGACCGAGAATGTGGAAAGATAGGTCTACAGCTGAATCTCAACAAAACTATGTTCATGGAACATGAACTAGTTCCAGAGGCCCCATTCACTCTCAATGGAACAAACATCTCTGAATGCAGCAGTTATGTGTACCTAGGTCGAGAAGTCAACATGATGAACGACCTAAAACCTGAGCTGCGCAGGAGGAAGAGAGTGGCATGGACTGCCTTCAAAAGTGTCAAAGAAATAGCTAAAAGGACAAAGAACCTCCGGCTCTGGGCACATCTCTTCGACTCCACCATTCTCCCTGCATTAACATACGCCTCAGAGACCTGTGCCCTACAAAAGCAGGATGAGAATGCTATTCGGGTCTCCCAAAGAGGAATCAAAAGCTATGCTTGGAATATCATGCCTCACTCAAGTGAAAGAAGGAATCCGGAGCTCTGACCTCCGTCACTATTCCAGAGTCAGGGACGCTGTCTTGTTTGCCAAGTAATCGAAAATCAGATGGGCTGGACATGTAATGCAATTTGGAGACAACCGCTGGACTAGAGCTGTTACCGACTGGATCCCACGGGATGTCAAAATATCACATGGCCGCCCACCTACAAGATGGTCAGACTTCTTCGCCAAGACCCTGAACGAATGGTTTGAGGCTCTTCATATTCCTGAAGCAACCAGATGCCATTGGGCTACACTGGCATGTGATAGGGTCAACTGGAAATGTTACTGGCGCCCGCTCAAGCAAATCGATGAATAACAGGATGTTAAGTATCAAATGAAGTGAAGTGACCATATCTCTCTCTTATTTTGATTCCATTTTTGCAGGGGGAATAAGAGGGGGCAGCACCTAGCAGAGTGCTCAAGTATCATCTTGGAACCTGGCACTCCTACACACCAAGCATGTGATTCTTCCCTTTGGACCCTCTTCCCTATCATGGAACGTGTGGATGTACCACCTAATCAAATGAAGCCAGTGCCAGGCGAATGGACATAACAGAGGCATGCCATAGGTAGCCATGCTTCTCAGGAGGGTGAGGACTAGGAGGTACAGCAGCCCAGAGGATAGAGACCAGAGGCACAAAAGTCCAACTAGGAGGCAACTGCAAGGGTCTCACCCCTGAACTCCAGGAGAGCAGATCTCAGGCAGGCTTGGAGGGAGTTCATCTGCCCTTCTGTGAGTTTTTGGAGTCACACCCAGAAATGTTCAGGGACTACTCCTGGCTCTGTGCTCTTGGTTGTGCCAGGGTAGGGCTGGGCTACATCAGTACAGGGGATCAAACCCTCCTACATGCAGCTCATTGAGCTACTTTTCTGACCCTACATTATTATTAATTATGATGATGATGATGATGATATTTGAGGGTCATACTCAGCAGTGCTCAGGGCTTACTCCTGGGTCTGTGCTCAGCGATTACTCCCTGAAGTGCCTAGAGATCATACAGAGTGCCCGAGTTCAAACCTGGGTCAGTTGCATGCAAGGCAAATGTCTTACCATCTGTATTATCTCCCCAGCACCCACTTATTTTTGACCCCCCACAAGCTTCTTTTATCATTTACTCTATGCCAGGCATTTAGACACAATGAGCCATTGAAGCCCTCCTACGAGCACAAGAGATTTTAATTACCTTCTTCATCCAAGGAGGAGATGAAAGCCCTGAGAAATGAAGTGGCTCACCCAGAGTCACACAGGTAGTCAACAGTAGAAGCTGGATTCCAACCCGTGCACTGAAACCACTCCAGGGCTGTTAATGCCTGGTAGCAAGAGAGAGCAGATGTGAGATTACCTTACTGGTAAAGATGCTTGATAAAGCAGAGAAGAGCCAGGGTACATGTTCTGAGGCAGGAGCTGGGGTTTTGGGGCTCCTTGGAGCTCACCCTTCTGTGAGAGTCCCTCTGAAGCACATTGGGAGAAGTGGAGACCTCAAGAGGGACCAAGTGAACCCAGAGTCCAAGGAGACTCCAGGCTCGACCCATTCCCCAGGGTCTAATGGCAGGCAAGCTGTGCCTCTCCCTCCCTGGTAGGAAGTGCTAGAAAGGGGTTCCCCGGGGTGCCGTTGAGCTGGAGCAGGCTCCATATTTTCCCTCTCCCATCTCCCTGTGGTATCAAGTGTGCGACTATCGATTTCCTCCCTGCATTTGTTTTTGTTATCCATTATTGATGGGATCATTTTTCCATTCTTCGTGCATGAAGGCAAATTTTGTGTAAAAATCAATTGAGTGGCGCCCCCCGACGGCTTGTTGCGTTCTCTTGGCTTTCATCTCCCGGGCTTCAGCTCTCCGGAGATGAAGGGCTGGATGTTAGGGAGCAGGCCAGGAGGAGATGGGGCCGTGGGGTCAGTGCAGAGTTCAGGAGCACAGCTCCCCTCCTCTTGGGAGACCCAGCCATCAGAGCACCTTAGGTCCTGGCAACATTAATGCCCTGGAATTCTCTGACTGTGTAGACCCAATATGCCTCTGCTCATCCCACTACTACTGCCTCGCTTCTGAGGCTGGAGAGCTGCGCCCAGTTCCAATAAAGTGAGTTGGAACTCATTTTCAGTATAGAAATCTATAGAACTCTCCAGGACCAAGGTTTGGAGACCTGCTTGCTGGTGACAGTCCTATCAGGATTGTGATTGTGGTTAGATATGAAGGCACAATGGCAGAGCTGGTATTTTCTGGGTGCCTGGAGCTTCCACATGCCTTGAGAGGGGGAGAGAGTTGAAGGAAAGAGCAGGGAATATGGGGTCAGAAAGTTGTTGCTTCACTCCAGACAGGAACTGAGTGCTGAAAGTAGGTAAAGGATATACATGATAACCTTTCAGTATCTGAATTGCAAACCAAAAAGGAGAGAGAGAAAAAAGAAAAAAGTGCCTGCCATGGGGCAGGGGTGGGGAGCGGGAGGGAAACTGGGGACATTGATGGCAGGAAATGTACATTGGTGAAGGGATGGGTATTGGAACATTTTATAACTGAAACCAAATCATGAACAACTTTGAAACTGTATATCTCACTGTGATTTAATTAAAAATAAATAGATAAATAAAAATTAAAAAGAAATGTGTTGCTGTTTTTCCAACTGGGGATTGAACTCATGTCTCAAGCGTGCAAGGCGTGCACTTGACCATGGAGTCATGTCCCTGGCACCAAGAGCCCCATTAAGGTCCTTCCACAGGAGGCTGGAGTGATGGCAGTGGTGAGGGCACTTGCCAGCATGTGGCCGGCCCGGGTTTGATCCCCAGCACCACATATGGTTTCCCTGGAGTTAGCCAGGAGTGATCCCTGAGCACCACTGGGTGTGGCCCCCAAACAAAAAACCAAAACAAAAATGTACCCCTCTATAACCCTTTCCTAGCTCTGTGGCCTCTAAGTGTCCCCATTTTCCCTCTCATAAATTGGGGGTCGTAGTCAGGCTTTCTTCAAATGACACCCTATTTTCAAGGGCAAGTGACTGGCTTTTATTACGAATTCAAGAACTCATGAATGTGCAAGAATTCATGGCCTAGGATGGTGCCATGGGAGAGCCTTGCAGGGTTCAGCCTCAGTGGGACCCCTCTGTTCCTCCTCATATGCAGAATGCAGTTCCCTGATACCCTCATTCCAGCAGCTTCTCCACACTGGCTGTCCCCTTCTTGCTAAACATCCCCTAATTCTGTCACCTTCTAATTCACAGATGCATGGAGCCTCAACCATGCCTGCAGGGGAGCATAGTCACTAAAGTGTTTGCAAGAGGCACTCCCTGAAGTTACAACAGCAACAAAGGGAAACTACAGAAAGAGAAGAGGGCACTCTGCCCTGCAGGTGGCCAATCTGGGTTTGATCCCCAGCCTTCCATGTGGTTCCCTGAGTATCACCAGGAGTAATCCCTGAGCACAGAGGGGAGGAGGGGGGATGGAGGGGAGTGGAGAGGAGGGGAAGAAGGAGAGGGAAGGGAAGAAGGGAGGGAAGGAGAGGAAGAGGAGA